>CM044955.1:9323800-9371252 GCA_024516035.1 Bactericera cockerelli
TATGTTAAAATAGTATGAAAAACACTGCCAATTATGGACACAATGCTTCCTCGTGATTGTTTCACTTTGTATACACGTACCAATTTTGAGATTTTATACTAAATCACTTGTATCTCCGAAACCGCTTACCGATTTTCTTCAAATTTGTTTTATATGGTAGTATACTATTTTTCCTACATTCTAGATTCTAGAAAAAATTCTGTATCGGCAAGTGGTGGACCTTATTTTTTGACTTTTTTGTCCAAAATATTGGATTTTCTTAAATATCAGAGTTAAATAATAATTAATTAAGAAATAAATATAAATAGCATATGTAAAACAATAATATGCATATGTGTACATACAAATTTTCATCAAAATCAGGTGTATTGAAAATTTGGTTACAGTTGTTTGTAAGGAATACCTTATGGTGTGCTCGCGGTATCCAGCACCTACATGGTAAGTATGGTGTCACTTTTCGCCCATCAGAGGAGAAGGATACCATTTTAGTTGGAGGACTACTAAGCAATTTACAACAACAACAAAATCAAGTTGAACCTATTGCACTGAATTTCTAGGGATAGTTTCTACATTATTTAGTGGAATAAAGTTATACTAATATTTTTCATAACAACACAAAGGCTTTGCCGTCCTGGTTTTCTCATACTCATTGCAGCCTAGGAACAACAGGGTTTTTTTTTCATGTATAAATTTGAAGTTTTTTTTAATGTATAAATTTGAGTTTCGAGCCAGGCACGCGCCGGTATGGCTGCAAGTCCTGCGCTCGAATTTCTAAATTTTCAACATCAAAATTTCAAGTATATGAATGTTAAAAGAAGCTGATTCCAAATTATCTAAAATATGAAATATATTGCGAAGGACACGGACGCTTCATAGAGTTAAAGAAGACTGAAATAGAGAAAAATTAAAAAAGGCAAAATAGTTTGCGAAATAATTTAAAAAAAAAAATTGAAGAAAAAAAGGTTCTTACCAAACGCAAGTCCAAAAATGACAACGCTCATTTCCGTGGAGAGGAGAAAGAATCGAACTGTGACCCACAGAATGGTATCCAGGTAGGAAACAGTGAACCCGCTGTAGGTGAGAATCATTGATACCAAACAACGGAATATGCTCATCACTACGTTGACACAAACCTGTGGGAGAAGTATGGTTTTTTATATCTACAAACAAAATGATTATTAATTTGTGTAATAAAAATACCAAGTTCCCCGCCCACTCAGGCTAGGTGAGGTTAATTTGAGTAGTTTATTAGTGAGTTTCCAGCTAATGCAGTATAAAACGTCCATTGTGATATGAAAAACTTCCATTTTTTTAAAGGTAGTTATGGCACGGAACCGCTTTCGCATTATTTCAGGACACTTTGCCTTTACATCCATGCCATTGTGGAAACAAAAAACTCGGTCAGATTTTCCGCTCCAGCCCGAGATTCGAACCCACAACCTCGGGGTCAGCATCTAATGCTCTTAACCACTGTGCCACGGAGGTCGGCAAAAAGCTAGCCTAGCTTGTTACAACTGGCCAGTCTTATCTCTGTCTATAGTTGTAAGACACTGGTCCTCTTATTTATATACATTTTATTTTTTTACACAAAACAATCAACAATATTAACAGAGATAAAAAAAATTAACAGTATTTACAAAATAAAATATAGAAAAAAATATTTAAATTTAAATGTACAATAATTGTCTTGTAATCCGGGGCGAAGTTAATGCCTTAGGCAAGTTAATACCTTAACAAGTGACGTCCCTAGGTTAGTAGCTATCTTCATTTACAAGAACATCCTCTCCCTGTGTGACGTCCCTAGGTTAGTAGCTATCTTCACTTACAAGAACATCCTCTCCCTGTGTGACGTCCCTAGGTTAGTAGCTATCTTCACTTACAAGAACATCCTCTCCCTGTGTGACGTCCCTAGGTTAGTAGCTATCTTCACTTACAAGAACATCCTCTCCCTGTGTGACGTCCCTAGGTTAGTAGCTATCTTCACTTACAAGAACATCCTCTCCCTGTGTGACGTCCCTAGGCTAGTAGCTATCTTCACTTACAAGAACATCCTCTCCCTGTGTGACGTACCTAGGTTAGTAGCTATCTTCACTTACAAGAACATCCTCTCCCTGTGGACGTCCCTAGGTTAGTAGCTATCTTCACTTACAAGAACATCCTCTCCCTGTGTGACGTCCTAGGTTTAGTAGCTATCTTCACTTACAAGAACATCCTCTCCCTGTGTGACGTCACCTAGGTTAGTAGCTATCTTCACTTACAAGAACATCCTCTCCCTGTGTGACGTCCCTAGGTTAGTAGCTATCTTCACTTACAAAAACAATAGTTATCTTCACTTACAAGAACATAGAAGGTGAGGAAGATAGGGCTGCTGGTGGCTCGCAGCTTGAGTCTGCCCTGTTGAATCTGAAGAGAAGATAGAGGAGGAAACGCCAGGTTGGGGACCAGGATGAGAACGTCCCACACTCGCACCCTGTAGAGGAAAACAAGGGACAATTAGTCAAACTGAACTTTATTAATTGAATAATATAATTAAATATTTTTTTTAATTTTTATTCAATTGGTATAGCATACATATTGTATTGACATTTTGTACATAGGATTTGCTATAAATAACACCGTTACCAGGCAAATTATTATTATTAATATAATAATTTGTAATATTGTGTTTTTTTATATAAAAAAAAATTAAAATTGCTTCAATTTTTTTTTATGATTTGGGGATTCAAACCCAGAGGTCACCTAGTACACTACCCAATTGTATGATATCAATAAGTATGAATTAATTTATAAACTATGGTTTTTTTATTTGTATAACATTAAACCAATGAGATATGTCTAAACTACTAGCAAAAAGGAAATATTTACCTGCATTATAAAATAAAAAAATATTGGCAATTATATTTTAATTGACCTATGTGTTTTATTTTACTAGAACTAAATTTTATTTTATATTGGAATAAGATAGGGTAATTGTGAATAATGGTTAGTTCACGTTAATTAATTTAAAATTTAAAAAAAAATTATGCTATGTAAACTTAATGTAACCATTAATTAAAAAAAAAAAAAAAAAACAAGAAAAAAAAAAAAATCCACTCACCTAAATGTCTCAAACATCTCCTGGTACAGAATGAACTTGCACACATGTTCATCTTCCGATCTGGCCTGACTGCTGTTGTCCATCATGACACCCAGCCCTAAATAGCACGTCAAACTCACAGCTGTGACTCCGGCACCTTCCTTCACATGTCACACTTGTCAAGTGAGGTAAAACTGAGGTTTGTCTGTTGAGAAATTAACGATGAAATAATTAGAACATGGGACAGGAGTGACTGTTATCTATTGTTAGTACTCCATTGAAAAAATAAATACATATATTTTTATATTTTGTCTCATCAGGCTGAATGCAGTAGGAGATCAATTTCAGATAATGGTATTGTTGTACAACTAGAAGAAAAATGGATGTTTAACACTTTTGTTACCAAGCCAATTTTTTAAGTTTTACGTAGGGACCAGGCGGTAAAGTGCTGTTGCATCCTGGGTACCAAATGATTTTTTTTTGCATATTTTGCATCGTATTTGTACAAGAATCGATCCTATATCTGTTCTAATACTAACAACCTACCTCAAAAAGGCCATACATGGATGTCCGGTCCCTCGTTAAAATTTTGATAACGGCCACATGTGTTTTTCGGTCCAAAGAAAAACACAAAAACATCCACATATGGCCGTTCGGTAACGAACGTGTTAAAACAACAAGAGGTTATTTCCTATTTAGCTGTTTTTAAACACCCCTATTTCTATTTCAGGTGTATTAAAACACTCTCTCAGGCATAGGTAAAATTTCATAAATGTTAGCTTTATCTTTGAGTAAAATCATTGGTAAAATTAGAAGTTGTATGAGAAAAATAATTGTGTTAAAAAATAATCATTTTTAAAAAAACAAGCACTATATTTCTGATATATAATAGAATTTTACCTTGCTTATACTGCCCAGTTAGGACGGAAAAGTCAAAATTATCCAAGCAGTCCAAAGAAAGTTCTTTATATTTATAAGTATTTCATAAATTGATTTTCACCAAAAACTTGGTTAACTTACACTAACACAATGAAAAGAGACAAATAAGACATAATTACTCAGAAGTGATTAATCAGTTTGACACATAATATTGCTCTAGGTAAAATTTATTTTTATTAAAAAATAGAATAATTATTTTCATTATGTTCTTTCCACTAAGAACGTAAAACATTCATCACCATGAACCACTAATGACACAGTGACCAATATGTTATGCATAGTTGGTACCTATTCTGTGACCTCAAATTAAAATTTAAATAATGCAAACAAATGACCAATGAGGTGTGAAGTATCACTTGGGCATTTTTTTTTTTTTTTTTTTTTATTAGGCTACAATATTAGGTGTTATTTATTTTTAATATTATATTGCATTATTGTGTCATTATCAATCAAGATGTCACAGTTACTCTAACTTGCCTTACTAATAATTTGCTAACTTAGGTAGGTCTCAAACCACCAACCTCCAGGTAACAAGTCTGCTGCTTTATCAATCAAGCTGATGACATTGGTTTACTATTAGTTATGGAGAGAGAGCAATAACATAAAAGTTATATAATTTTATATACATGCCTAGATTGAAGTTTAGACTCATTGAAATTAAACAAATAGAAGAAGAAAAAAAACAAACAAACAAAAAACAAATGAATCACAATTCTTTATCTATGGTGCAATGCTAGATGAATCTAACAAGTTTAAAAAAGAAATTAAAAAAACTATGAAGAGCATGATTTTACTCTAACAATACATGGTTCTGGGGGGCCTTTATAATTAAGTGCCAGGAATTAACAGTGTTTTACTTCACTTCATGGTTCATCATCATAGGGTAGCATCATTGTGGACAATGGTAGGCAGACAGTGGAGGAATGACTCAGCACTTCTACAACTGTCTTTACAAGGAGGCTAATAATTGACAAGGGCCCCCAGAACCAAGCCAATGCTGGTCTACTCCCTGTTTATAGTCCCCCAGCCATGGTTACCTACAATAAAATCACTCAGATTCTGAGAGCCTTTATCAATTATTATTATCCTCATTAAATACACCTGGCTAGCAGTGCTCAGATGTATTCACTCATGTTTGGCAGTAAAAATAATCACAGACAAAGTTTTATTATTTAGCATTCTTAAGGAATATCTAATATGAATAATCACCAATCATGCCTCTGTGGAAATTTATTCATATTACTGCACTTTCTATTACTTGTACATTTTCCACATTCCTTTATCAATGTTTTTCTTTTGAAGGATAAAATGTTCCAGCTGTGAGCCAAAAAATTGAAATTTAATTTATTGCAGGATTCAGTAAATTCCAACAAAAATTAAAACTTGGTTTATACTGCAAGGTATTTCATAACCTTGCAGGTAAGGCTATTTAAACATTCTGGTAGTGGAACAAGGAACTTTCTTGCAACCTTGAAAGGTTGCAGAAACCATTAAAAGGTTTTTACAACCCTTTAGTATTGCTAAATAATATTTATTTAAACATATATACAAGGTGTATGTGCTGTCTGGGTATCTTCAAATATGAAACATAGACCAAAAGAAAATCAATAGCATTGTATAACAGGAATATTTCCTGTTATAGTGGTTACATTAGTTTTCACAGATCTGGTAAAAGGAGCCTGAAATTCAGAACATTTACAGAAAAATAAACATGATCCAGTTATTCAATATCTATGATTTCATGATAACTTTGAGTTAATTATTCCTGAATAGTATTGAATACAACAGACCATGAAAATTTCACTTAAACAGAAAGCAGAACTAGATTCATGATTGTTCCATTCACTAGAAAAGTTATCAATCAAGTAATTTACTGAGATGTTATCTCAAATCATGAAGCACTAGGATATTGGAATGATTAATGACAGCAAACACCTTGAAATTAAAATCAAGGTAACCAACTTATTGATTCGCAAGGAAATTTAAAAACAGTCTCCACATGACCAAATTGATAGACTACAGGAGGGCAGATTGATAATGCACAATATGTAACCTACTCATTGAATTAGGTGCCTAGACATCTGTCAGTTATCACATGATTGCAATCACATTAATTTTCTTGTTTCACAGAGAGAGGAAGCAAAAAAATAGAGAGATAAGATGACTATCTTATCTCTTGAAAATTACTGCAATTGATAAATTTGCAGACTGGAAAACAACAATATTCTTACCAAATCCTTGAATATATTTCACATCTTTCACTCAAGTGGTGCAAACAGTTTCTTGATTTTTCTAAATAGATTTTTTAGCACAAGATGTTCAATGAAATATTTTGTGGAATTGTCTGAAGGTGAAAGCTCTCCTGAATCAAATTGAAGAAACAATCCCAAACTGCCAACGAAAAGAAAGTTTAATGAGTACTACTTATGTAATTGACGAACTTTTAGTAGAGACTTGAAGAACCAGAATAGAAATTTTTCTTTATCACAAAACAAAAACAAAAATTATCACGCTCAGACAAAATTTGGTGGAAATGGAAAAGTAATGAAGGTGGGGGTTAGAGTAACCTCAGAAACGATTTTCATTGGCTGAAATTCTCTTTTCTCCTCCAATGAAAATCTCGCAAGAGGAGAAGTACCACAGAGGCATTATAAGGACTAGCCACAGAGGTAATACTCAAGGCACTATTGAAAGAGAGGACTGTGTAATCTTTGAAAAAGTGAGCCAGATCTGTACCTTTTTCTCCATATTGTTGTTACTTTCTTTTTATTATTACACAATAGTTACACACTGTTCAAATGTTACTCTATGTATTCCATGAGCAATAAAAATACGTAACGTTTAAATCTTGAATCTTTTAATCTATCAACCTACCTAACCATCAATAGTTCAATACACACCTCAGAATACATTGACATCATTAAACAAACAGTCCACCCTAAAAATAATAAAAGGGGTGGAACAAAGATTTTTGACACAGATAAAACTGCATCTTAACGGATTTTTTTTTTAGTCAAGTAATTCTTATACAAACAATCGTCAACCTCATCCAGTAGGTAACTACGCTCTATAGGCTCGTAAACATACGAGTAGAACTGGTACCTACCTACTAGTTCTTATATTTTTTAGGAAACCGCGTTCCTAGACTAGGTCAAATCAAAGGCTGGTATGCAGAGACGATTTTGTAATCCCTATAGGGTTCACTGTAGGGTGGTCCCGAGCTTGCTGTAGGGAATACTTCGACCTTGACAATTATTTCTTAAAGAAACATCTGAATGCACATACGCAATTGCGCACAGACGCTTTAAACAAACGTCTCTGAATAACAAAATCAGCTGAAGGGACAAATGACCCAGGCATCCCTACAGTGAGGACTCTGCATACCACCCTAAAGCCAGATCAATGGTATCCAATTTAGAAATATTGTACATTTCAGGTTCTTGTCGATCTCAGTTGCTCGTAGCTCGACGGTAGTATATCTTGGAGATCCAAGGTTCAAGTCTAAGAGCGGAATCAATAGACAGCATCGATAACTTAAGTCATTGCTTAGCGTTGGTTTTCCCTATCTCAGACAGTACGCAATCCGTGACTTAGCGCCACAGAGGTATTACAAAAACGTCCATTAATTCTGCCCTAAAAGTAAGGCTCTTTTGAAGAAAATCATCACCTTAGCTTTACCCCGAATCCCATCAAGTGCAACCTTTTGTATGGCAAACGTTGCGCAACTTGGGGAGTGGTGTTGCAAAGCGTGCGAGGTCAGTGGAGTTCAATCCCATTATTTGATCCTAAAGGAACGATATTATTATATTATGCTTTATTAGGTAAGACAAAAATATATACAGTAAAATACAATGAAGTTATGAATAAAAAATAAATAGATTGAACAAAGAAACAAAAGAACAAAAAAGAGAATAAAGCTAATGTCCTACCTAAAAGGCGGGGTTATTGCCTGTGGCAATCTCTTCCACCCAACCCTTGATCCGTTGCCAGACAAAATGTTGCACTCAGTGGGATCTCGGCTCAAGATTAGTTAGGGGATTCTTCTACTAGCATACAGAGAGCGTTCTAGCGCTAACCGCTTAACATCACACGGCGTGGCGCACGTCTCGAGCGCTTTCTAGAAGTCAGAAATTTTTATCACGTCTATAGATTTAGGGCGGAATTAATAGACAACATCAATAACTTAAGTCGTTGGTAAGTGTCGATTTTCCCTATCTTACACAGTACGCAATCCGTGACTTAGCGCCACAGAGGTATTACAAAAAACGTCTATTAATTCCGCCCTTAGATTTAGAAAGTAGATAACGAACTTTGGTCGAGAACTGAAGCACCTCTTCTGCATAGGAAATAGCATACAACTGCCTCAATGGAAAATGGCGGACACCGTGCTAATAGCACATCGTTTCCACCATTTCCTATTGAGGAAGTGCTGAGATGAGATGCCCAGCTATGATCACGGCGCGTTGTGCAAAGTTTTACATTTTAATTATTTAATTTGTATTTACACAACCTCCCATGTCGTCTAGTGGTTAGGATACCCGGCTCTCACCCGGGAGGCCCGGGTTCAATTCCCGGCGTGGGAAATTTTTTGCTGTGAATTTTTTTATCAATCTTAGATTAGGATTAATTTCTCTTTATTTTTACTTGCTATTACCTATAAGGTGTAGAAAGTATTGTTAAACCTAATTACGAAATACTATAATTATGAGACAGTCTACTTCTGTTAACGAACTCAGTAGCTTGATAGATAATGCGGCGAACTTTTTATTTGGTGGTCGGTAGTTCAAGTCCCAAGTTAAGCGAAAAATAGCAAAGCTAGTTTTGAGAAATTGTGATATCAAGGTCGTGATTCACTCAAATGACGTGATAACTTTTTCAACCACTTTACTTCCATGTCAGAGTGCATTTAGGATGCATTGCAGCCACTCTTTCTCAAATACTACATAGTCATATCACGACGGGCCTGTTACCCTCCAATCACAGGAAACTCTCAAACCTGCTATCCACAATTCCACATTAACCTCACCCAGCCTGGGTTGGGCCGGTATGCCAGCATCACGAAGTCTTCACTTCGTTGGACGTTGCTTAACTTTGGTGATCCTACGAGAACCGGTGCATTCAACGCGCCATCGACGCTGGCTTATTTCTTCATGAATACTACACAGTCTGTCTGAATAAAAAACCCTTTTTGATTTTCTTGGAGTAGGTACAATTTTGAACATCCAAAAGTGTAGTCGAAGTTAAAAACGTCCAGAAATATTTAAGAAAAAAAATGGAATCTGAATAAAATATTTTTGTTTTACCAAAAACGAACATACTAGGTACTTCCTGATTTCTAATTTTATCGGAAGTATAAAAGAGCGGAAATTTTTCGACTGCACTGCCGTCCGCTTGCTCGCGCGACGTTCTACATTAATTTATAAAATCAATGTATCCTCTGTCTTGACAACCTCCCATGTCGTCTAGTGGTTAGGATACCCGGCTCTCACCCGGGAGGCCCGGGTTCAATTCCCGGCGTGGGAAATTTTTACCAATTTTATTTTAGAATCTGTCATTTTCAATTTTTTTTTTCATTATGATGAAAACTAATAGTAGGTAGGTACATAATATATAATACTACACATTTTAATACTACACAATCTTTATTTGGTAAAAAAAAATTGTGTTTCTTTTTTTTTTAAAGTGGGGTTTAACGTCGCTTTCAACTGCCATGGTCATATCACGACGGGGGTTTTACCCTCCATTCGCAGGAAAACTCACAAACCTGCTACTCACATTGACCTCACCCAGCCTGAGTGGGGCCGGGAAAAGCCAGCGTCACGAGAATTAGAATTTGAATGGTCACCCATCCAAGTCTTAACCTCGCTGGATGTCGCTTAACTTCGGTGTTCTGAAGGGAACCGGTGTATTCAACATGCCATCGACGCTGGCTAAATTGTGTTTCATTGAAAGGGAAAAGTTTTTATTGAGCGGTCACGTTGGATTAAAGTGATTAAACTCAAATGACGGTGACGCCGAATTCATGCACAGCAATGGGCTCATTGTGTAGGGAAGGGTTAGAAAAAATAAATATAGGGCCATGCCTTTGGCCATAAATAGAAACAAAGGGCGGAATTAATAGACGATTTTGTAATACCCCTGTGGCGCGGATTGCGAACTGTCCAAGATAGGGAAAATAGATGCTAAAGCAATGACTTCAGTCATCGAGTTTGGAGTGAATGGAGATTTTGTACAAAACTTGCCACATTGCATACCTACATACATTTCACGGCGTGCATACAAATTAAAAAGTTCCTCAGAATTTTTTACCTACTCCTGTCTAATCTGGATTTTTAATAATTTTCATTCACCTATTTCTCATGGTTAAAATTTTGCTATTCAACAGTCGCTAATGTTCAAAAGTATAAAATAGCAAAAGAAAATAACATTTAGGGCGGAATTAATAGACACATTTTGTAATACCTCTGTGGTGCTAGGACATCGGATTGCGTACTGTGGAAGATAGGGAAAACTGACGCTTAGCAATGACTTGTGATACAGAATTTGTCTATTAATTTCGCCTTTAATTTGCACCAATCGGGTTTATCTAGCAGGTTTGGCAAAGTATTAATCACTACGAGTATTAGTGATGATCTTCTTCAGGCGCCAGTTATAACTTGATGATGAGCTTAGATACCATAAATTAAAACTTGTTTTAACAATAACAAATATAATTATTTCTAATGGGAGGTGTTTGAATCCTAGCCCTTGAAAAAAAAAAAAAAAATAGGGTATTTTATCTATTTATCGTATAGCTTTATTACACATCTCAAATGAGAAGACATAAATAATAAAACTTTGATCTGATCGCCAATATTGTCAGTATTTTAGCCGCATGTCAATGCGTTGCCCAGGGTGAACCACGAGGAGGCGTACTTATTCGATATGAAGTATTTGGATTATACAGGGTGGACCAAAAAAAACGTTTACACCCGTTAATGGTAGATTACTGACGACATTTCTAGGACGGATCTGCAATCCGTTTTTTCGGATTCGCCTTTATAACTGCACAAAGTGATTTTTTGCAACTTTCTGAAAAAGTCCGACTTTGGCTTATTCTTCAGGTTAGAACTTTTTTCCTGTTTAAGATGAGTTGATTCTGAACATTTCTGCAGAAAGCCAACAAAATTTCGATGTTTCTAGCTACACTACTTTGTTTTTTACGGTTTGGTTTGGCATCTGTTTTGACACCTGAATAGAAAAAAAATTCTTATGTAAATTTTTTACACATTGAAACACTCAAGATTTGCCCGAGCAAATTTTGGCACAGACATGGGCAAGTTTGATAAAAGTTGGCGGCCAACCCAAGGATGCTAAAAAATAATTTTACGATTTTTTATCACGTGATCTTTGGGTAAAACAAACCAGGTAAGTCTCAAAAAATGATGTTCAAAATCTTAAAAGTGTTGACCGTGTAGGGTCGTCTTGTACTCAAAGAGTAATTAGCTATTTATGTCTGATAATTATTTTTCCTTGGAATTAATTTAAAGGCCAGTCAAATGAATGATTGTTTGTTTCTCGATGATAGTTTTCAAGCATATTTTTCTGCATTCTATGAAATATTTATCTTTAAACTTCTTGAGTTTTTTTTAGTACAAGTTACATTATTATAATTCGGATGCTGAAATGGCAGATACGCATTTAGCATACGGAGTTGCCAACAGGAACATTTGGGATCACGTGAAAAACATAGTTTACGAAATCTGGTAGCAAGAATCCTGTTGGCATTCGATGGACCTGACAGAAAAATCTGGAATCTTCCGCAACATTCGACGGAACATGATGAAGAGGTTCAACCTTTGCATCCAGGAAGGTGGACGCCACTTCCAACAGTTCCTCTAAGGAAAATTGAGAAGGGAGAGAGAGAGAGAAAGAGAGAGAGAGAGAGGGAGGGAGAGAGAGGAGAGAGAAAGAGAGAGAGGCAGAGAGCGAAAGAGAGAGAGAGAGAGGAGAGAAAGGCAAGAAGGTAGAGGGACAGTTCTGAGTTAGAACTAAGGTACTAAAGTCACCATTGGTTTCAAAAATTTTGTTGTGAGGAGAATCCATAGTGTGTACTATGGCTAAATAAAAAATGGCAACAGTCTTTTTTATTTTGTAGTCATGAATTTTTTGCTGGCTCTGGCGTTCGGACCGAGTGGACTAGCTTACCACTGAGCTAATCGTGCGCGTCTAATCGTTTCTCATTGAACATACTAACACAAAATGTTTTTTTAAATACCTTTTTGTTTATATCAAAATAATGTAAAAACATAATAAAGACTGCAAAAGTTTTTTAATTTTACAAAATATTATCTGGTTTTTTTCAAGACTTCTATTAAGAGTTGGCAATCGGTAAATATTTGTTATTTAATTAGTATTGTTTATGATAGAAGAACCTACCTACTATTTACTGGATTTATTTCATAAACTCTATTTTCGTTTGGAAAATTCGCTAGTTTTTTTTTTTCTCTCGTAGGGAAGCATAAGAAAAACCATCCTTACTTACATTATCAAGGCAGTCTCTCAGGGGCTTACATGAATAATAATTATGTGTATTGTGATTTTTTTTTTTTTTTTTTTTTTAATTAAGAACATAACATTGCCTACAATCATTCAAGAATGAAATTGTAAACAACATACTAATGTTCGTTTGATAGGGTTCATACTAGTGTAATTTTAGTTGCTATCCTCGGACAGAATACATTGGATTTTTTCTTTAAAGGATGTTTTGATAGTGAGAATATGTTGCTATCTAGGTGAAATTGATTGAAAGCAGATAAAGCTCTGTTGAGGGGGGACTCGTGAATTTTTTATAAGTCTAGGGTGTGGTACTTCAAAGAGTTCAACATTTCTGTTTCTTAGAATGGGATTCGGTTGTTTTCATTTTAATTCCTGCTTTGAGATCCGGACACGTAATATTATCATTAATGAGGTTGTAGATTAACATAAAAAACTCCGTTTTTTACGTCCTAATATCTAGAGATTTTTAGGTGGAGGCATTTCTAAGAGTGTTTGATATGAAATGGCTTCAGGGGTATTTAGGATAAAAACCATTTTCTTTTTTAAACAGGTATCTGATGAACGTGGATTGAAGCCTTTCAATTAATTTTGATTCTGTTTTTGTACTAGGATGCCATACTATGGAGCCATATTCAACAGTGGATCTCACAAGAGAGATGAACAATGTCCTTAGTACATCAGTATCATTGACATATTTTCCAAATCGAATTATGAGTCCAAGTTTTCTGTAAGCCCTTTTTTAAACATTTCATTGCGGTGTTGATGAAATTTAAATTCACTGTCAATTATGATGCCTAGATCTTTATGTGTTTACTTGTTCTATATTGATATCCTTCATTTTGTAGGTGTGACTTATTACATGGGAACTGTTTCTTAGAATGGTGAGTTTTTTGGATTTCTTTGGATGAAAACTTAGTCCTATTAGATCGAGCTTATCTATGATGGTGTTTAAATCTTCTTGCAGCTGGTAACAGTCGTTTATTGTTTTTATGCTTCTAAATATTTTGAGATCATCTGCATATAAGAGAATTTTTGATCCAGAACTAATACTTGTACAAACGTCATCATAGGTTAGAATAAACAACAAAACTGCTTAACTTTGATCCTTGTGCTATGCCTGATGTAGGGGTTAAATGGATCTGATGTTTCATTTATGTACTTTACTTGTAAGTTTCGATTCCTTAAGTATGATATAAATAATTTTTTTGATTTGAAGCCTGTATTACATAATTTTTTAATGATGGATTCGTGATGAGTTGGCATCGGTAAATATTTGTTATTTAATTAGTATTGTTTATGATAGAAGAACCTACCTACATATTTACCTGGATTTATTTCATAAACTCTATTTTCGTTTGGAAAATTCGCTAGTTTTTTTTTCTCTCGTAGGGAAGCATAAGAAAAAACCATCCTTACATTATCAAGGCAGTCTCTCAAGGGGCTTACATGAATAATAATTATGTGTATTGTGATACCAATAGTATCTGATATAACTCAATTTACAGATGGTATTACCCCCAAAAAAACCATTAGTTGTTGGTGTTACAATAGGTCAGATACAGGTATGAATAAAATATTCCATCAGATTTTTTTTGATAATTAGAAAAATTATTGACCGTCGAGAATTGAACCTCGGTCATGCGACTTACACTCTTAGCACTACCACATCTAGCTAACACCACTGACAATCTGAGAAGCACGAAATTTATCATTTGAATTTTCCTAAACTGGCTGATGAAGGCATGTGAAACCGCGGTATTCAAAAAAAGCAATGTAAACAATTTTTGTAAACATTACAAGACGCCCTTACACAGTCTACAGCTAGAAAACTCTTAGGATTTTTGAAGAGTTTTTGGCAAACATCTAATAATTTTTCCCAGAAGATCACGTGATAAAAAATCGTAAAATTATTTTTTAGCATCCTCAAGGCGGCCGCCAAATTTAATCAAACTTGCCCATGTCTGTGCCAAAATTTGTTCGGACAAATGTCGAGTGTTTTAATTAGTAAAAAAGTTTTTTTCGGGTGTTTTTTTCTGTTCAGGTGTAAAAAAATATGACAAACCAAATCGTTAAAAAACAAAGGAGTGTGGCTAGAAACATCGAAATTTTGTTGGCTTTCTGCAAAATTGTTCAGAAAACAACTCATCTTTAAACAGGAAAAAAGTTCTGACCTAAGGGAATAAGCCCAAAGCGGGCTTTTTCGGAAAGTTGCAAAAAATCACTTTGTGCAGTTACGAAGGCGAATCCGAAAAAAAAAAAGGATTGTAGATCCGGCCCTGGCAATGTCGTCAGTAATCTACCATTTAACGGGTGTAAACGTTTTTTTGGGCCACCCTTTATTTTATTTTTGGAAAATTATTTATAGAGTATTTTAGTTTTATTTTTTTATTTGGTTTTTTTGATATGGTTTTTTCTGCATGTAGAATTAAATTTTTGGAAAACCCACAAAAAACTTTAAACAAAAAAATAAAAAAAAAAATTTAAAAAAAAAAAATTTTTGCTATCAACTCGTGAAAAGGATATTAGCCCCCCAAGGTGTGGGGGAGCATTATATTTCTTCTTTTTTTGGGGAAATTTAAAAAAAACCTGAAAAAAAAATTTTATAATAAATTATTATGTTAAACTTTTTTTTATTTTTTAAAAAAAAAAAAAAATTGTTTTGGGGGTGTATATTTTTTACTTAAGTATAAAAAAACGGGCCCCCCTTTGAATACCCAACAGGTGGTTGGAAGGGTTTTTAAAGCAAAAATTAAAAAACCCCGTCCTGTAGGTCTGATTTTTTTTTTAAAAATTTTTGTACATAATTGGGGGGGAGATACATGAAAAAACGCCCCCCCCGGGGTTTCAAAAAAAAAAAAACCGGGGGGGTTTTTTTTTTTTTTTTCCCTTTTTTTTTTTTAAAAAATAAAAAGGGGGGGGTTTTTGTTTTAACCCCCAGGGCCCTCTCCCTGTAGTCATATAGTGCTTAAAGGGGGGTAAAGTTTTAAAAATTTTGAAAAAAATTTTGACACAAATTTTCGCGCGGTTTTAAAATTTGACTTCTTTTTTGTAAAAAAAAATTTTTTTCCCAAAATATTATAAAAATTTTCCCCATTTGGGGGTTTTTTCCAAGCGACAAAAAAATTTTTAAAAAATTTTGAGGGCTCTTCTTCAATTGCAACCAATGAAAAATTTTGTGAAATTTAAGCTTTTTTTTTTTTTGGGTTTTTAAAAAACCCTTCATTCGCTAGAAAAATCACAAACTAGCTACTAAAAAATTAACCCCCCCAGCCTGAGGGGGCCCGGGGGAATTTGAGCCCCTTATGTTTTTTTTGAATTTTTTTGGGGCAAGTAGTCACCCTGGTCGGGGGAGTGGGTGCTAGGCATTCCCGCATGGTGACCGGGGTTTTGTTTTCCCCGGGGGAGGGGGGAAAATTTTTTTCCCTTATTTGGGTTTTATATTCGGGGTTTTCCCTCTTATCTCGTGAGGAAAGATGGTACCCCCTTTTTTTTTAAAGGGGGCGACCAGTGGGGGGAAATTTAAAAGGAAAAAAAAACGATTTTGTATTTTTTTAAAATTTTTAAAAATTCTACGCATTCTGGGGGAAAACCCCCTGAAATTGTGCATAATTTAAACAAAGCATTTTTTTTAAATTTTTGGGAATTTTGGGCCCCCAAACCCAAAATCCTCAAATGAGAAATTTTAAAACTTTCCTTTTCTTGTTTGGTTCAAAATTTAAAATTTTTTTTGGGGAAACCCCTTTTTTAGTAAAAAAATGTAAAGACAAAAATCGTAAAAATTAAATTTTTATGAAAAAATTTACAATATTTTAAAAATTTTAAAAAGTTTTTTTTCTTTTTATTTTTTAAAATTTTTAAAAAAAAAAATTATAAAAATGTCCAAAAAAAAGGGGGGGGTTTTTGGGGGCCCATGGCAATCTTTTTCCCCCCCAAAAAAACCCCTTAAAGTCTTTCCCCTAAATGGTTATATTAAAATGAAAATTTTAAAATTTTTTTCTCTATTTTTTTTCTCCCTTTCCCCCCGAAACCCCCTTTTAAAAAAAAACTTTTTTTTTTTTTTCCCCCCGGGATATACAAAATTTTTTTTTCATGGGCTAGGGGCTATACTATAATTTTTAATAAGGGGTTTTAAAAAATTTTTTTTGATTTATTTTTGGCAATTTTATTGGGGAAAATTTTTAAAATAATGTTGTTGATATCGCCCGTTCTCCCCCCCAAAAAAAGCCCCAAAATTTTTTTTAAGCCACCAAAGGGGGTCAAAAATTTTTTGCTGTTTTAGGACCCCCAGAAAAAATTCACCCCAAAAAATTTAAAAGTTGGGGGAAAAATCTTTCCTCAGGGCCCCGAGCTTTGGGTTTATAGGGGGGGGGGGTTTTTTTTTTGGGGGGCGAATTTAAGGGGGGGAAATTTTAAGCGAAAGGGGGGTTTTTTTGTACAAAAACCATAGTTTTAAAAAAAACCCCCCACTATTTAAAATACTAAAAAAAAAAAATTTAAAAGCCCCAAAAATTTAAAATTAAGTCTTTCCCCGTATTTTTGAAAAGGGTTTTTTCCCCTTTTAAAAACCCCCCAAGCAATCCGATACTTGCGCCCCAAAAAGGGGGGATTACAAAAACGTCTTTTTATTTCGCCCTAAGTGTTCAAACTAAAAATTTTTTTTATAGCAGTTTTTTGGGGTTTTGGATAGGGAAAAAAATCCGGTTCGGTATTTTCCCAAAAATTTCCTTTTTTTTCCACTTTTTGCTACCCCCTTTTTAGGTGAAAGAAAAAGGGAAAATTTGGGGATTTTTCAAAAAAAAACAAGGGGCTTTTAAACCCATAAAAAAAATTGGGGAAAGGGGAAATTTTTTAAATCCTTTTTGGGTTTTAAACCAAACTGGAAAAAGATTTTTCCTTTCTTAAAAAAAAAAAAGACTTTTTTCCCGTTCGTTTTTTTTTTAAAGGGAAAAAATTTTCTACCCCCCAAAAGGGTTCAAACCCGGGGGCCCCCGATGGTGAAAACCCTTTTGGGTTGGTTTCCCCTTTGCCCCGGTGACAAACCCCTAAAAAAATTACATGTTTTATGTTTTAAATTTTTATTTATTTACATAACAAAATTTTTTTAAAGAGTTGAAACAAAATAATAAAATGACAATATACATCAAAATCGTTTTTGTGTTCTTTCAAAATTTTTTTTATGATTGTTTTAAAAATTTTTTTGGGGTTTAACATCGCTTTAAAATGCTTGGTCATATTACAAAAGGAGATGTTACACTCCTTTTTCCCAGGAAACTCTAAAAACCTGCTACTCACTTTAAAAAATCCCCCAGCCTGGATTGGGCCGGAATGAAAGCTTCACGAAGTCTTCACCTCGCTGGACGTTGCTTAACTCGGTGTTTCCTAGGGAAAAATGGTAAATTCAACGGGCCATGACGCTTGCAAAATAATAATTTAATAATTTTTAAAACCTTGTCAATTAGATAAATAAAATATATTTTTTTGACAGGAATTTAATAAAAATCCCCACCCCAAAATTGTTAACAAAAAGAGAAATAAAGGAATCAAGAGATATAGACACTTAGGACAGGGCCCCTTAGAAAGGGGAAAAAAGAGAGGGAAGTAAAGAATAGTTGTTAGTTAGAGAGGGAGAGAGGGGGGGAAAAGTGATTTTCTCGGTAGTTGTGCCCAAATTTCCACCACCCAAAAGCCTTTCACCCAAAATAGAGCGACCCGCCCAAAAGGGTAGGAAATTTTATCGGGGAAAACACCGAATTTTAAACCGCCCCAGGAAATTTGGGTTTTTAACAATTAGGTGGATAAAGGGCTTTTAAAACACTCAGCGGGTTTAGGGGGAAACTTTACTTAAGTAGTACCCAGTGGGTGGAGAGCCCTTTTTCTTGTGGGGTTCAGGGTATGGGACATTATTTAAAGTATTTATCAGTGGGGGGAAGTGCTGTTTTTTTTGTGGGGTTCCAGGTATGGGAAGATGAGGGACATTACTGAAGTATTTTCCCAGTGGGGGACTTTGCTGTTTCTTGGGGGGTTTTCAGCAGGTTTTGGGGACGATGGGGGAAACATTACTGAAGTGCATCATTTGGTGGGGGATGTTTCTTGGGGGGGTTTCAGAAAGGTTTTTGGGCCCGTGAGGGGACATTACTGAAGAAAGTATCAGTGGTGGGGGGACTTTTTTCTTGTGGGGTTCAGCAGGAAATGGGAAGATAAAGGGGGACATTACTGAATTTGTTCAGGGGTTTGGAGGGATGTTTCTTGGGGGGGTTCAGCAGGTTTTGGGGACAGATGGGGAGACATTACTAAAGGGTTTTTATCAGTGGTGGAGGGGATGTTTCTTGGGGGGTTTCCCCCAGAGGTAGGGGGAAGATGAGGGACATTACTGAAGTATTTATCAGTGGGGGGGAAGGGCCCTGTTTTTTGGGGGGTTTTCAGCAAGGTTTTGGGAACAGAGGAGGGACTTTCGTGAATTTGCTTTTGTGGCGGAGGTGCTGTTTACTGTTGGGGGTTCCCAACCCTTTAGTGGAAGGTAACCCCCAGACGAGGTTTTAGTGTTCAAAGCTATTTTCTACCCCCCTTTTAACCTTAGATTTTCTTTTTTTTATGGGGTTTCAAAAATTTAAAAGAAATGACGAAAATTCAGCGATGGGTGGGATTCGAATCAAGTATCTCTACTTTTTTTTTTTTTTTTTTAAAGATGAGTTTTTCACGCCTCATGAAAATTGGGGTCTTAAAAGTAGGTAATAAAACGGTTTGTGAAGCCCCAAAGAGAAATTTAAAAATATGTTTTAAAGAAGGACTGGGAATCTGGTTTTTTTTTTTTTTTAAAGATGAGTGTTTCACAGTTTTTTTTTATTTCGTCCCCAAGAAACGGGGGGTACGGGTTGACGTTGTGGTCTGGGTTTGAAAAAAAAGCCTCCCCTTCCCTTTAGTATGCCTCCCCTTGTGGGCGAGAAGTGACAAAATTTACTTCCCTTTTTGGGTTTGCTGGGTCAACACGAGGCCCCGGGAAAGGGAACCCTTACAAAACAATTGTAAAAAAAATTTAAGAATAAAATTTTTTTGTCGGCAGGGGGATGGGAACCCCGGGACCTTCCGCATGGCAAGGAGTGCTTAACCACGGGAGAAATTCGGGGCGTTTGTACTGTACCGGGGAATTTTTCGGGATAGCTTTTAATGAAATAGCGTTAATGTAAATTTTAAATCCCCCAAAAACCAGATATTATGTGAAAGGCTATGGGATACGTAATTTGTTTTTCTTTTATAAGTTGGTTTTGGATGATGATTTTTTTTTAATGTTTTTTTTTTTAGGGATTTAAATTAAATTTTTCCCATGAAAACATACAAAAAATTTAAAAAAACGTCCCAAACCCCCATAAAATTTAGGGTTTTTGGGGTAAAATTCGGGAAAACCCAAAAACCAAAATTGCAGACCCTTTTCCCAAAAAGTATTTTTACCCAGCCTCTGTTTAATATTTTATTTTACCCGATAAAAAAATTTCGCCCTTGTCTTACACCAGGGGTTTTTTTTAAAAATTTTTTTTGGGGCCCCCACCCCGATTTTTTTTTTCCCTTTTTAAATTATTATTTCTTAAATTTTCGGCCCCCACCCCGGGGGGCCCCAAAGTAGCGAGCTACCCGCGGCCCCCCCGGTTTGGGGGAAAACCGCGGGTTTTTCACATTAGGACCTCCCTGAAAACCCGGGTGATGTTTAAATAAGACTTTTTGATTCCCCTTTTTAAAAGGGGGAGGGGGTTTCCCTTGCTGCTTTGTGTGGATCCTAGGGTTAATTTATTAAAAAAAACAGGAAAGGGAATCGGGGGGGTGGCCCTGGATATAAAAAGGGAACAAATTTTTAATTGAAATTTTTGGGGAAAAAATCTTTCTATTTACTAATTGATTTTTAAAAAAACCTTTTTAATAATTTTGTACCCTTTTGGTTTTAATATTGTAATGCTTGATTGCGTGGTCTTTTAAAAACACTATGTGTCATTCAATCTTGCAAGTAGCCCATTCTCTTAGAAGCCCTTTCAAAGCTTAGGAAAAAAGTACCTTTGTTTTAAATGTTTCTTTAAAAAATAAAAAAAAATAAATAAACAAAAAACTAAAAAAAAAATTATTTTCCCATAATATAAAATTTTTGGGCCCAAAAATGAATACCCGTCTTTGTAATACCTCTGTGGCGCAAAGTCTCGGATTGCTTTACGTGTTAGAGGGGAAAAAACCCGGGGGGAAAATGTTAAAAAAATGACTTAAGTTATGGTTTTTATCTTTTAAGTTTCCCCCCTTCTTTTATCTTTCGGGGACAAATTCATAGCAAAAAATTTAAGAGTTTGGGCTTGTCTATTACATATATTTAAAAAGGGTTTTTTAGGGGAGCAGTTTTTTGACTATTTTTCGCCCCTTATTTGCCCTCATCGTTAGTTTTTGCATCTTTAGGGAATAAATTAAAACAAGGTTTGACATCAAATAATTTTAACAAATTATAAATTTTTTGTATCAGACTAGGGGGGGTGTTTAAATTTTTTCTATTTTTAGGGGGGTATGGAACTAAATGTTTTAGGGTTTCTTCTATAGGCTACCCATGTAATGTAAAATTTTTAAGGGAAAATCTTTAAAAAAAAAACAGCTTCAAGCGGATTAGGGGGCCCCTGAAAGAAAAGGTTTTAATTCGGTTTCGGGCCAAAAATTCATAAATATTTAAACAGGGGTTCTTTTTAGAGGGTACTAAAAAACAATATACGCCTGGGTTTGACGAAGCAAATTTTTCTAAAAAAAAAAAAAAAAAAATTTAATTTCTGACTAGGATTCATTGTCTTCTGGGATTTGTCTCATTTTTATAAATAATATAAAAATTTGCATTTTGGGATTTGCAAACTTGTTTTTTTACTTAATTTTTTGGGGTTTTAAAT
The DNA here is from genome assembly GCA_024516035.1 of Bactericera cockerelli. Taxonomy (NCBI): domain Eukaryota; kingdom Metazoa; phylum Arthropoda; class Insecta; order Hemiptera; family Triozidae; genus Bactericera; species Bactericera cockerelli. The sequence goes on from CM044955.1 coordinate 9,345,254, forward strand.
TTTGGGGGCCCCCCAGAGCTTTTTGGTGATTTATTTTAATTTGAGTGGGGAATTATCAAGTACAGGGGGGGTTTAGTTCCCGCCAGGCATTTTGGTTTAAAAGAAAAATTTTTTTGATATCTCTTTTAGTGGTTGACCGAAAAAATTCCAAAAAAATCTTTCGTGGATAAACTCCATTTTTTGGGTCTTCCCGGTAGTCAGGGGTTTAAAACCCGGTTTTCTGCGTTTCCCAGGGGAATCCGGGGTTTCCGAAAACCCCCAGCCGGGGACAGGGACAAGTTTTTTCCCCCCATTTGGGTTTTTTCCCACATAAAAATTATGTCGGGGGTTTTATATGCGGGGGATAAGGGGGAATTTAAATAGTTTTAAATCGAGCAGAAAGAAAAAAAGGCGTTTTAAAAATTATTATTTTGTTATTTTTTTAGTATTCGGATTTAGGGATGTGAAAAAACTTGGGGTTTATTTTTAGCAACAAGAATACCGAAAAAAAAAGGGGGCTCTCCTAGCAGAAAAAAAAAAGGGAGGGGGTACCAAAATTTTCATTTGAGGCACAAATTTGCTCAGGGGTTTAAGCCTCGCTTCCCCATGGGGGAAGGTCCTGATTTAAAAATTTTCCTGAGGGGAAAAAAAAAAATTGTATTCAAAATTTTTGGGTTACAGTTGTTTTTTTTAAGGGGCCCCCTTTCCCGGTGTGCTTAAAAACCCCAAAGGAGAAAAAAAAAATTGTTTACAATTTTTTTGTAAGGGATCCCCGCCCGTTTGCGGTCGTGTTAAACCGGAACCTAAATGGGAAGTATTGTGTCATTCTGGGCCCGGGAGAGGGGGGGGCTTTTACTACGGGATGGGGGGCCCTACAAAAAAACCCCACAAGCTTTCTACAGTAGCCCCTGTTTTCATGGCTCCCGAAAAAAAGCCCCTTTAAAAAAAATTTAATAATAGAACTATAACAAAATTTCTTGGGGTTTGTTGAGTTTTTGGGAAATTTACCGCGTTTAAAAATGACCCATACATAGAATTTTTTAAATTTGGTTTTTATCGCAATTTTTAATAATTGGGTGTTTGGGTTTTATTTCCCAATAAATTTTGGAGCAAATTTCCCGGGGAGGTAAAGGACTTGTTTGGGGGGGGACCATTCAAATTAAAAATCCTAGTTTTTTTAAAGTGATGTCCCCCGGAACCCCCTTTCCCCATTACTTCGGGTACTTTATTTTCACCCTTTTGCCATTCCGGAAACGGAAAATTTCTGTGAGAAAAATTCCGCCCCCGGCCGGGTTTCAAACCCCGAAAACCCCCGAGTCCAAACCCAATGTGTTAACCATTGAGCCACGGGGGGCGGCTAATCTTTTCCAGATCACTCTCAGAGGGGGTGGGGTTTAAAATTTGATTAGCTGATTTGTGGTTTAAAATAGTAATGATAAAATTATCGAATTATTTTTACTCCCCCTTTTAAAGACTAATGGTCCCATTATTCCACCGAAAACCCAAAGGGACAAATTAAATTTTGGGGTCAAAATCTAAAATTAAAGGGGGGAAAACCTGTCATGCCCCGGCTAGGTTTTAAAACCCGCGACCTAGGGAAATTACCTTAAACCACGGGGGCCGGCCCACTGAGTTTTTACCGGGGGAATGGGGGAAAAAAAACCCCTGCGGGAAAAAGGCCCATGTCCCGATACTCTAACCAATTTTACACAATCCTGAAATTTTTCCTGAAAAATATCTTTGGTAAGTAAAAAAAATTCCCCAGCGTCGAGGGGAAATTTGAATGAAATCGGTTCTCGTTCAGAAAACGTCCAGCGGGGTAAAAGATTTCGTGATGGGGCCCATTCCGGCCCCAAAACCAATGCTAGGTGAGTTCATGGGGGTTTGGGCGGGTTTGTGATTTTTCCTTTGCGAATTGAGGGAAAACACCCCGGGAAGTGATAGGGCCCAATGCATTTTAAAAGCGACGTTAAAACGTTTTAAAAAAAAATAAAATAAAAACCCTTTTCATTTTACTCTGTGCAAAGGCTTTGCTCTTTGCTTGTTTTTTTCGGATGTTACGTTTTTTTTTGAAATTGGGATTTAAAGGAAGAAAAAAAAGTTACGAAAAAAATAGCAGTGTAAAAATCCTTTTTTTTGGTTAAATTTGGGAAAAAAATTTCTGATTTCTGAATACCCCAAATTGGTGAAATAGGGAAATTGGGAAAAAAAATTTTCCCCCGCCGGGGAAATTTTAAACCCCGGGCTTTCCCCGGGGGGAGCCGGGGGATCCAAACCCCCTAGGGGACATGGGAGGTGGGTTGAATCGGGGGAAAAAAAAATTTGGTTTTTTTAAATTCTTAAAAATCACGAGCAAAAATTTAAATTTTTGAAATTTTTTATAACGTCGGGCTGGCTTTTCCCTCAAAAAACCTCGGCCGAGGTGTGAAGAACGCCCATTCAAAAGAAAGGACAAAAGCTATCTTTTAAAACATTGGGGTGCGCGTTCAATTCCCTTACGTAATTTGTAGTATCGCCTTATTATACTACCCAATAAGGAAAAATTAAGTCATATTTTTTTTGTGGTCAATGGGGGCTAACTTTTTTAAAGTCCCCGGCTGGTTTTTGAACCCCGCGACCTCCTTTTATTACCGACCGGGCGCCGTCCCCTTTACCACTGAGGGTACCGGGGGCAACTGCAACTTTTAAGGGGAATTAATAGACGTTTTTTTAAAAAAATTAATTAAAAAAATCTGTTGCGCCCAAGTTCGGATTGCGTGGTTTGGGAAAAACCCATGCTTTGTCTCCATTTTTTTTTTTACTAATTTGGTTTAAAATTCTTGCATTGCCTTAAAAAATTTCCAACGGCTTTTTCAGCCCCCCACTTGGGGAAAAATAAAAGGGTGAAAACAATTTTTTGATTAGTGATTTCTGCACCCTTTAGAACGATAACATCTACAAAGAAAATTTTTAAATGGGAAAATTTTTCATTTTTCTTATGATCTTTTAATTTAACAAAGCAGAATTTTCCCCAAAAAATCAAATGAGGAAGTTTCTATGGTGAGAGAGCTTTCTGCTGAAAAAAATCAGAAATTTGGTTAAATTATTATTAAAGATTGACTGGACAAGGGGAAGGACTTCGATTTTTATAGAACCCCTCTTTAAATAAAATGTTCATTAAAAAAAAAAAAAAGATTGACCCGAAATAATTTTTTACTTATATTTCCATAAATTTCCCTTTAAAATAACAATTTCCTGTAACATAACAAAATTTTAAAGAAAAAAAAATACTTTATATCTTCCCCACGTTTACGTCGTCCGTCTTTGGTCTGCTTTCCGCTTCTCTAAATTTGTGCTTGAAGCGGTGGGAGGACGATGTTTTCTCTGTGGGGTGGGTGGGGGCGGGGGCCCCGTCGCTGTGGGCCCGGGGTGGCCGCCAAAATTTTTTTTGGGGAAAAGTGGTGGCTCTACTGTTTGCCCCCCGGGAGGGGTTTTTATTAGGGTGGAATTCAAATCATCGTTTATTAATTTGAGGGCCCAGGCGGGGGTGGTTTGGGTTTTGCCAAGATTTTCGTTGTCTGGTTATTCGTCGGATAGCTTCTGGGGGTTTCCCCGAATTTCCTTTGGGTTCCCTTTGCATTTCGGATGGTTTTTCAACCCAATAGGAGGTTCGTAATTTTGGGGGTTTCATTTGAGGGAATTTCAAGATGGGTTTAATTTTTAAAACATTGCACCAAATTTGGGTTTTACTTGGGAAAAGGGGAAGCATTTGTTTACGAAAGGGGGCTATTCTTTGCAGAAGAAAAGGGTTTTCAATATAGTTGGTTTTGGGTTTTGGAATTTTCAGAAGTTTTTTTTAAAGATTTTTTAAAAAAGTGGTTTGGTTTCCCACAACACAAGTGTTTTGTGTTTTTATGTTTTCACACCAAAAATGGTTTTTTCTCGGGGAAAGGCCCAAATTGGTTTAGGTTTGGGTTTGGTTTTTACATCATTTCCTTGTCTGGGGAATTTTAGAAGTGGGCATTATATAAGGGGAAACCCCCCCGGGGCGTTAGAGGCCCGTGTTTTCCCCCCGTTTGGTTTTGCCAAGCGTTTGCTGTTGAAGATGTTTCACCAATACCGCCTTTTTTAGAAATTCAAGGGGCGGAAATTTTGGATTTTAGGAAGGAACTCGGTTTTTGGGGCGTTCTTTTTTAAAATTTGGGGGCTGTGAAGTTTGGTTTGTGATTTCCCGAATACTGGGTTGGGTTTTTGGGGGTTTTTTTCGACCAAAGGCTCGGGCGATTCAAAAGGGGAAATTTTAAAAAAATGCGGGGTTGGGTTTATTTGAACGCTTTTTTTGTTTACATTTAGGCCCTTGCTTTTAGGAAAACCCCGAAAGATGGGTTTAGGATCACCCTCCTGGGGAGGTTTCCTAGGACAAACGATATGTTCTTGGGAAATTTGGGAGTAATGTTTGGGCCCCTCCTGGGAATTGGGAACGCGAGGTTGCTGTTTTTAAAGGGGTTGGGCTCATCCGGCAAAACCTCTAGGGGGGCACGGGCCCCTCAAAGGGGGCTTCCCCGCTCTTTAAAGTTTCAAGTCTGCTCATTTGTCGGGTCGCTGGTGATTTTAAAATTGGGGTTTTTTGGGGGTTTCCTTTTTAAGCCTTTCCCCCTCTTGTTTTTTTTTGAAAGTTTCACACAAGGGGGTTTTCCCCGCTATTATGTTAACACTAGTGTTGAAAACTTCTTTATCTAGATTTTTTTTTTTCTTTCAAAGCCGATTGTTTTATCGCCCCTGCAAATTTTTCCATTTTTTTTAAATTTTCATTTAGCCCCTGGGGCTCAAAAGTCATCGGCAAAATTGTAAGGGCTTTTCCCCTCCCGGTGCGAAGGTTTGGAGTCTTAGGGGCTCGGGTGGGGCTGTTCTGGGAATAGACTCCCCCGAGGGAACATTCGTAGCTGTTTTTTTTCGGCAAACGGCACTCTTTCTTTGGTTTTTTTGTCGGGGAAAAAAACCCAGGGGCCGGGGGACCTGGGGGAGTTTACGTTGCGGGGGATTTTTGGTGTTTCCCGTTCTGACAGTTTTCGTGGGAAAGCCTTATTTGCATTTCCGCCGGCGGTGGGGTCCCTTCTTTTTCTCTTTTGGGCCCCCTTTCGGCATACTTTGTGACCCGTTGGGCAAGCTCTTCCCCCGCCCATGTTGTGACATTTTTCCCGTGACCCCTTTCGTCCCCCGGGCGCTCTCCCTGCTTTGGGTTTCACGTCAGGGCGTAGGACCTTTTGGGCTTGTGTGTGCATCGAAACGAAAGGTGTTTTCTTCCCTTCCGCAAGTTTCTTAAAATTTTGGCTATTTCGAACTTTTTTCCCCCTATTTTGTCCCCTGAAGCCCTCCCGGGAGATGTTGCGGGGGGGTGCGGGGCGTGGCGGAAAAAAAACATTGGGCGGCGCAGGACTTGGGCGTTGGGCCCGGGTTTTTGCTTCTGACTGCTGCGGGCCCGGGGAAAAAAAGCTCTCTGGAAAAAGGACCCTTTATCAGAGGGGAGCCTCCCCCCGTGAGAATACGGTCTGGTTTTGAAAAGACGTTTTCTTTTTTGTAGCGATTTTACCGAAAATTTGGAACATTTTTCTTGGTTTTTCGAGCCTTTTAGATTTTTCATGAGTCCATTTCTTGTCAAAACCCATCGGGGGGGTTTTTAAGAACTTCACTTTGAATGTTTTGATGGGTTTTTTTGTGGGGGGTTTTCATTTTACTTCGGGGGAATAGGGGTTTCCCAACCCCTTGGGGCAACACAGGGAAAATTTTAAAAAGGAAAAATTTTGTTTGTGTTTAGTTTTTTAATTTTTTAGACGGTTTTAAAAAATTTTTTATGATTTTTAAACCCACCCGGCAAACGAGGGGGGCCATTTCAGGCGAGGGGGATCAGGTTTCGTGTTTCCGCCGGGGAGGAGAGGCGGGTTAAAGGGCTCCGACAGGGCCAATTCAAAATTTGCCCATTTTAAACCCAAAAAATACAACAAAAATTATTTCAGCTCATTTCAGCCCCAAAAAGCTTGAAAAACTACGTAATTTCATGTGCAAAAATGATTCTGTATTTTCAGAGCATAAAAACTACAAGTATTAGGAAAGGGATAAAAACCTTAACATCGGTATAAAATTTAATATTACTTGTTTTATTTTTTATTACTTCTAAAAAAATTTATTTTAATATTCTTCTTCTGGTTTAAAAGCCCCTTTCAATTTAAAAGGGAAAACATTCAGTAAGGGAGTTAACCCACCCCCCATTTGCTGGGAAAATCACAAACTTTGCTAGGTACTTTAAAATTTTCCCCCCCAGGTAAGTGGGGGCCCGGGGAAAAGCCAGCATCACGAGTGTTTTGAATTTGATAAAATATCCCCAAATTTCCCAATCTCGCCCGGACGTTGCTTAAAATGGGAAATTTACCGAATGAGAAATAGTTTCAATCAAAAGGTTCTTCTTGTTTATTGGCCTTTAAAAATTTTTTAAAAACTGCGGGTCGTTACGATTGGAGTTTTTTTTCTGCCCTTTGCTTAAAATACAAGGGATTCATTGACAGGGAGACGCCCGAATTTCGGGTATGAAAAGGGCCTTAATCAGTTCAGTATAAACGAAAAATGATAAGTTGGGAATTTAAAAATTTTTGTTTGTATGTATTTTGTCCCTTTTTGAAAAGCCAATGTTACATTATTTTTTTACGGTTTCCCAAACAGGGAAATAACGAGTCCCATTTTTCCCCGGGTTTTTCTCATTTCACAAAATTTTTTAATATCCGGTTTCGGGCTGGGTTAAAAAAATGATGTTCGGCTTACAAAAAACTGAAAAAATACTAAAGATGGTGGAGGAAGTCAAAACGCCCCGGGATTTCATGGGAAAAGGTTTTTTGTAAAGGGGGTGGTGTTATTGAAATTTTAAACTTGCAGTTCCCGACGATGGGAAAACTTCCCCTTTGAATAATCTTCTGCACAGATTCAGGCGGGGGGGGGTAATAAAATTCTACTTAAATTTTTTTGTCGGAAAAGGTATTTATCACACCCCCTGAAACCATATACCATTGACCCCCCCGCGTCGGTTAGTTTCAAACACATCGGCCGAGGTGTGAAGGAAAAACTTGCTCAAAAAAAGAGACAGCGGGGGCAAAAATTGCTTTTTTCACATTTTTTTAAAAAGGTTTTTTTCCTTTTTTTTAAACCCCGGACTGTTGTTTTTGGGGGGGAAAAGTGGGTTTGGGTTGAACATCTTGTAAAAAGTTTTCACTTGTAAATTTTTAAATTACAATCATTAAACATAGGGTGGGGGTCATCGTGAACGATGGGGAGCCCGACATTTAAGGGAAAGAACCTCAGCACCCTTTTTACCGCTGTCTTTTTCAAAAAAGGCTAAAATTTTACAACGGCCCCCCAAAACCCAAATTTTTAATAGATAAATAAATATAAAGAGGTTTTCCCTTACAGAAAGGTAAATTTGACCCCAAAAATGTTCTCTTTATATTCTTTTTTTTTTTAAAGAGGTGTTTCACAGTCTTTTTTGTTTCGTAGGGTTTCTGTAGACGCTTGTGGCCCGTGTTGTAGCCTGCCCATCCCCTTTGTATGCCTCCCCCCTGATGGGGGAGAATTTACACAATTTTCTTCCCATTTAGGTGCTGGGGTTCCCAAAACCGGGGCGCACCCGGGAAAGGTTTTCCCCTTTCAAACCCCTGTTTCCCAAAATTTTTAATACAAAAATTTTTTTCGGCGGGGGGGTTCGACCTTTTTGTTTCCCGTTTCGGAAGGTCCCGGGGGTTTTGAACCCCCCGCGAAAAAAAAAAAAAAAACAATTTTTTTTACAAAATGTTTGTAAGGGATTTCCGTCCCATGCGGGGCGTGTTGACCCAGCCCCCTAAATTTGGGGAAAAATTGTGGGCATTTTCGCCCCTCAGAGGGGAGGATACTACGGGGTGGGGCAGGGTTTCAACACAGGGCCACAGCGTCTACCAAATAGCTCCTTTTTTCATGGGTACCCAAAAAAAAAAAAAAAAAGGCGGGGGAAACACTCCCTCTTTAAAAAAAAAAAAAAAAAAAACCCGATTCGTTCCTTTCTTGTAGATAATCACATTTAATTACTCCTTGGGGCTTCACCAATCCGTTTTTTTACCCACTTTTAAATAAGGGCACAAATTTTCATGAGGGGGGTTGGTGAAATATTCTCAACTTAAACGGAAAATTGAATAGACTCATCTCTTTTAAAACCCCGGGTCACTCCCGAGGACTCACACCTGGGGGAAAAGCTAATTTTTTTAACTCCCAAGCGTTTTGGGAATTGATAATTGAGGGCCCCAGCAACAAAATTTAAGTTTCCCCAAACAGGCGCCGGGGGGTGCTAAGGAGCGGGGGGGAACTGCAACAAACCCCCGACCCCAAAAGAAAAAAAAGAGGGATTTGCTCAAGTCCGGGTTGGGTGGAAAAAGATTGCAAAGGCAATAACCCCCCCCTTTTGTTAGGGCTTATTTTGTTATTTTTATTTTTTTTTTCTATAATTTTTCTTTTTATTTATTGTTTTTTTAAATTTTTTTAAAATTTTTTGTGTTGTTTATAAAAATTTTTCCCTTTTTAAAAAATTTTTAATAAATAAAAATTTAAAAAAAAAGTCCCAGTCGTACCCCAATGAAAAAAATTTTCACATTTTTGAAGTATTTAATTTTTCTCATATTTTTTGTTAACCACTTTTTGGGGATATCACAATTTCTCAAAAAAACCCCTTTACTAAAACCCCGCTTTAAACCGGGATTTGAACCACCGACCTCCCCGGTTACAAGTCCGCCGCCTACATGATGGGGAATACCTGTCTTGCGCTGACAGTCTAAATTTAAAGGGACTTTTTACTTATCGATCAAGCTACGAGGTCAGTAAGCGGGGTTCATTAGAAGAAATAATGCATATTATTATGAATGATTTGGCCCTGGTTTAAAAAAAAATCAAACTCTTTGGGTACTGAAAAAAGGGGTGCTTTATTAAAAACCCATTTTAGTCTGGGTTTATGTAGAGGGACCCCCCCAAAAATTTTTCCACCCCCCGCGCCTGATTTACAAACAATAAAAATTATTTTTTCTATCAAAGATAAATAAGTACCACAATCCCCAAGCCCCGATAGTGTACAAGAGGCCCAAATTCCTCCTGTTTTAAAAATTTTCCCCCTGTCACAAGTTTTCCCATGGACGATAAGAAGGTTTTTTCCAAATGACAGGAAAAAAAAAGATTTTAAAAAGTTGCAAAAAAAAGCCTACGACTTGACGATACAGATTTTTGTGTAAAAGGGAAAAAAAGAAGGGAAATTATATATTTGTGTTAAACCTTTTTGTGATTAAAACAACTACTCAAACTCGCTTTTCTAAATCTACGCTGAAAAACCCCGGGGCTTGGGAAACCCCGCCCCCCGGGTTTTCAAGTCCGCCCCCCCTTATCGATCAAGCTTTTTTTTAGGTCGCTAAGCGGGTTTTGAGTAGTTGGGCCCTATCATGATTGTGATTTAACACAAAATGCCCAAAAATTTTAAATCTCTGTAGCAATTCATTGCTATTTAAGGGTTGCTAGATTTGTGTTTTTAGCAAAGTTTTTGGGGTTTCAGGAACCCATCCGCAGATCTTTTTTATTTTAAAAATTTTGTGCCTTTTATAATATAGTAATTGTAATTTAAAAACAACACTCTTTAGGGGGAAAAGGGAGCCACCAGGCGAGGTTTTAAAGCTCGAAAAATTGTTTTAAAACCTTTCCCTCGAGTCTTTTTTTTTTTGGGTTAGGTATGTGGTAAAAAAATCAATTTAGGAAAAAAATTGGGGGGGAAAAAATTTAAAGAGGGAAAAAAAATTTTTATGGGGACTGGGTGGGGGTTCCCAAACCCAAAGGACCCTACGCTACCAGACTATCGCCTTAACCACTTGACCAAACCCGCGTCTTTGAGGGTTATTTAAAATTGTCAAAATTTTTTATCAAACTCCCCGGAAAGGGGAGCTCTCGTCAAGTAGCGCCCCCCCAAACCCGGCCATATTTCCACAAAACATAGTTCATAATTTTTATGTATTTTGTTTTTTTTTTTTCGCCCACTCCCGCTTAAATTTTTTTTTTCATATTTTTATTTAGAAGCGGGGAAAAAAGACTGAGTTTTTCCCCAAAGCGGGGAAAGGGTTTTTAAAATATCGTGTAGGTGCAGATTTCTGTGGTCAATATTCACGACGTGGGGATGCCTGACATCGCACCCCCCTGCTTTCCCCGATTACATATTTGGGAACAACAAAAAAAACCCCAAAAAGACAATGATTATGATAATAAAAAAACAGCATTTTTTTTATTTTAGCGAAATTTAGAAAAAACAAAAGAAACATCAAAAACGAACAGAAAATTATTTACATAAACAAAATGAAAAAACTTTTCAACAACAACTTCAACAAAAAAATAAACAAAAATATCCTTTTTTTTTTGTATTCAGTTGGAAAATTTGTAAAAAAGTTTAAATTTAGGGGAAAAACAAGAACAATAAAAAACAAAAAAGGAAGGGAAAACTCAAGGGTAACAAATGGTTCTGCGTTTTAATTCCCAAAATTTTTATAATTTATTTTTTTATCAAACCAAGTTTAGGGATTTAGTATCCGAAATTAGGATATTTCCCCCTTGTTCCCTCATTTTTAGCTTTTTCGTCAGGGTATGGAGCTAAATAAAAAAATGAAATTTGGGCCTGAAATTCCAGAGTACTCGGGATGTACAAGAGGAGATTCAATGTCTTATCTGAGGGTGCCATCGCTGCTTCTAATCCATTGCAAGTGATGACTTTGGCGGAATTTGAAGGGTTGGGCGGAAAGAAATACCTTTGTCAAGTGGTTAACGCACTATCTGGAATCCGTAGCGGGGGGATCCAAATCCAACCAATTTAAAAAAAACAAATTACATAACCCATTTGAATGCGTTCAATTTGAATCATTATTGGACCAAAGAATCCCGATATCTTGAAAAATGGTAATATTATTTTAATTTTGATATTTTCTAGCTAGTTTTGACGGTGGTTTAGGGGGGTCAACTCTCGTGAAAATTTCAATATCTATTACCGTTTGGCTGTGGTATTGTAAACAGACAACCCCTAAGAGGACATTGCCAAACCCGTCAAAACCCCCGCACAGATTTGAGTATTATAAACAAGATTGAACCGCAAAAACCTGGTGTTAATCTCACCAAAGCGCAACGTTCCCAGGCCATTTGATTAAGATGATTAGCCCCAAGTGAGCTCGTTTACAATGTATCCTGTCCCGAACACACTAAACAAAACCCGCGGTCATTATTCAATCAAAAGAAAAAGAGATAAACGACAAAAAATTATACCTGAATCCCCTGGAATGAATCAAAATTATCAGGCTAAAACTTTTCAAAACTACCTCTATTACTTCCGAGGTTTTAAATAATTTTTAAATCAAAAATTGTGTTCGTTTTTGCATATAAAAGATATTTTTCCTCCGATTTCACTGTTTTTTCAAAATTTTGAGACGTCTCATAACCTCTTTACAACTTTGATATTGTTGTCTGTCTTTCGATCTGTAAAATGTATTCCTTGTAAAAACGAAAATCTCAGAAACTGCGTACACAAATACACATAAACCTAGTTATCGCGTACAATACGCCATTTACAGCGAAAACGGAATATTGTAAAAAAAATATTGCTAAATGTATACAATGTGAAACTTTTCATGAGGAAGTATTCTGTCCATAATTGCAGTTTTTTTCAACCGCAAATCGCTGAAACAATAATCTGGACTGAGATAATCGTCACTCCGAAATCGCAGAATAAATAATCACGAATGAATGGTAAACCACTTGGACAGACAACTTTGGTTTCTTCAAAAACCAAAACAAAGCGGTGGGACCATAGATACTCACATAGATTGGGATCATTATAGCTGCGGTGCTACAGTGGATTTGTTTTGCCAATTCGGTGAATAGCAACAACAGAATAACTCTGAATAACGACGGACGGACGTAAATTATCTGTTTTTAAGATGCCGAGGAAAAAGAGGCGATGGGTGGTAATATTCTGTTTTTGTTTACGAGATATGAGTAGTGACATGGTTCAACATTTCTCGGTGGTCTTTGAGCGGTAGATTTTATTATTATCTGACCCCGGTTGTAGGGCTTTCAGTGAAACTCTTACAGTTAATACTGCGACCTAATAAGAATTTTGTGACCATGAGTGCTTTGGAAATGTTTAAATTTTTTAATCATGCATTGAGTGGGATTCGAACCAACAGATCACTACGCTACTGGGATTTTCCAGAGTAGCGCCTTAACCACTTGACTACCAATGCACGATCTTGGCTCATAGCTTGTTGGTAGAGTCGTCCTGATTTTTTGCATTAAAATGTTTGTATCAATAGTTCTATATTTATGTCATATGTGTCGTATCCACAAAGAATATGACACATATGTGAGGAGATGGTCATTCAACCTTTCAACAAAGTGGAACAAACCCTATTCCCAAATTCTATCTTGGTTGAAAGCACAAGGACAAATGTCAATAATAAGAGCAGTTGGGTTGAGAATAACAGGAGCAAGGAGGCTCATAAGAAGCTTACCCTACGAAGATGGAGCGGGTATGCCTCATTTTTACACATAATTACTATTTTTTTATGATGAATGAGTGTGTTTATATTAATAAAAAATAATCTATGATAAAGTCAAGAAAAAAAATCACACTATTAAAGTAATTGAATTTCATGTTTTGTAACATTTTCCAGCCAAACAAACCAGCGTCTCACATTACCCTCACCACTCACCAAGCTTTGGACCAGAGAGTGGTAACATGAATGGATTCGAACATCAATTAATCCCCTTTCCATGCTGGGCGTTGCTTGATCTCAGTGCTCATGGCAAAACTGTGTATACAACGTGCTATCTTCACAGGTATGAATTTATTGTTTCCTGGCTATAAGAACAAACTGTAAGATAAGCTATTGAGGCGGTATTATTTCCTGCGGTAATCACTTCTTGCAAATTAAAGACGTTAAGGAAGCAATAAAGTTGGTTTAGGACTTTATGATAATCAAAATACAATGGTTCAAATCAGTATGGCCACCGACTGAGCTCGTAAAATCTTCATCACTCTTCAATGAGATGAATAGTTTCTCAAACTCCCCACTTTCTTTGACGCTAAAGTGTCTCGTTTTTTCTTCTTAGAGAAGAACAAACTCTTTAAAAAATAACTGTTGAGTGCTGATTATCCACTAAATTATCTAGTTTTACTTTGTTTATAATATTTATTTTTAACTTTGGTAATTATATTGCAAAATCGGCCATCAAGTTCCAGTTCTGCCCAACCACTAAATTTTCTAGTTTATTTTCTTAGTGACCATCAAACACAATGAGTCTGAAGTTGAGTTCCTCGGAAACTGCGCTCATCAGTTCTATTATTGAGAAGAATTTGAACAAGCTCTTGATGTACAAGGAATCCCTTGACAGAAAAGAAGGCTTTAATGAATCCACGAGAAGAAGAGAACGACTTGAGGAAGAACCATGCGGTGAATTAGGGAAAGCGAATCTGATAGTTGATTGGTTGAAAAACGTTCTCTGTTGTACACTTGACGAAATGTCGCTGACAAACGGAGAGTTCGAACGTTTAGCCGAGGTGGTTTTCCGAACATCAGGAACAGTTTGAGTACTCAGGGAGCTCAGGGTTCGATCTTCCAGAAGAATCCGGATGGTCAGAAGTCGAACAGAGAGAACAAGAATGGTCTGGAGAAAATCTTCAGGAACTAGACTTATCGGAGACGAATGGACGAATAGAATTGTCAGACACCGAGAGTTCCAAACTACTCAACTGGTCATCCGAAGAAGAGTACCTGAGAAGTTCGATCAGTTTCAACCCTTTCGATGTGGAATCGTCGAATTCCGTCGGGTTTCGGTCGAAAAAATCTCTCGACAAAGGAGAGCCTGACGACGATAAGTTGCTGCAGCAGATAGCCGATGTTGAGTCGGCTATCCGGAGCTGTCCTATCAACGAGATTGACCTGTACAAGCAGATCATGACGGATCTGAGGAGTGCGCGCTGGCAGACGCATCAGGAGTGGGTGCAGAACGGGTTGCAGATCCAACACGAGACGGAGGGGCTGCAGAGGAGACTGGAGGAGGCAAAGTACAAGACGGGGGTGGAGGAGAGGACGATGGTTCTGCAGAAGAAGTTCCTCCTGGGGGAGGTGAAGGAGCGCAGCGCTGACACGGACAGTTGGTACAAGGTATTTGTTTTTTCATTATCTCCGGGAAATACCCATTCATAAATTAATTTGCCTAATTTCATTAACTTATTTTAATTAAAACCCATACCAGGTAATATTAAAATAATAATAATTAATACATACTTACACTAAGGGCAAAATTAATAAAAAAAATTGTAATACCTCTGTGGCGCTAACTCACGGATTGCGTACTGTGTAAGATAGGGAAAATCGACACTTACCAACGACTTAAGTTGTTGATGTTGTCTATTAATTCCGCCCTAAAACTGTTAAGGTAAACCAGATCTCTGTGAACGGTGTTCGATAAATAACAAATGTAGGTTTTCCTTCAATGTATGAGACATCTCATTGAACAGATCAATATTGTAGGGATGGTTACAAATTGCATTACAAAGTTTCAATGATCTGATGAATGGGCCATGCTCAGCAATATTTGTGTTGCATTTCTGTATAGAAAAAGTATCCTTATTGCGAGTAAATCTACTTCTAGTTCGGAGATTGATGCGCTGTAACATAAAGGGTACTAATACATTAATAGTCTTTGTGGAAAGGTAACCACCTGGCGAGGTTAATGTTCAAAGCATTTTCTACCACGTAACCCTAAGAGTCTTACTATTATGTGGTCATATGTTTATTTATACGAGGAAAAATCCAAGCTATGGGTTGGTTCCGATCCAGAGATCACGGAACGATGCGCTAGTTTCTTGACATAACAAGTTTTTTGGTCGTCAGTAGCTCAATTATTAATACAGCAGGTTTTCAACCTAGAGATGGGTGGTGGTTCAGTAGCACTTCTGAACCAAAAAGTCAGGTATGAAACCTAGGGCGAAATTAATAGACAAAATCGATAACATAAGTCATTGCTTAGCATCAGTTTTTCCCTTTCTTAGGGCGGAAATAATAGACGTTTTTATAATACCTCTGTGGCGTTAAGTCTCGGATTGCGTACTCTCTAAGATAGGGAAAAGCGATGCCTGGCAATGAGAGTTATCGAAATTGTCTATTAATATCGCCCCTAATCAGTACGCAACCCGAGACTTAGCGCTGCAGAGATATTATAAAAACGTCTTTTCAGGGGGAAATGAATAGAAGTTTTTGTAATACCTCTGTGGCGCTAAATCGCGGATTTCGCACTGTCTAAAATAGGGAAAACCGATGCTAAGCATTGACCTAACTTATCGAATTTGTCTATTAATTTCGCCCTTAGACAGTACCCAATCCGTGATGTGACACAGACTTATTACAAAACCGGCAATTAATTCCGCCCCCAATTTTCTCTTTGATGGTTCCCCTCAGAGATTCTTCCAAGACAGAGATAGTCTGAATGCGAACCTGGTGAAAGTTCGGGAAGACATCGAGAGTCTACAGGAGCGATCTCGGGAGGTGGAGCAGGAGTTCATCCAGAAGCGCGCTCTACTGGAGGAACATCGCGCTAGGGCGAAACAAAGGGAAGTCCGCATTGAATCCGAGGTATTTATTATTATCTGACCTGTAGCCCGTTCCAGAAACACTCTGGACTATGGGTAGTAGTTATAACCGTTACGCCACCGAGTCAGAGATATTCAATTATTCAGGCTAGTTCCACTCTAATTCCACTCTAAATTCATGCTAATTCCACTCTAAATCCAGGTTAATTCCGGGCTAATTGAACTCTAATTCCAGGCTAATTCAACTCTAATTCCAGGCTAATTCTACTTTAATTCAACTCTAATTGCGGGCTAATTCAACTCTAATTCCGGGCTAATTCCAGGCTAATTCTACTTTTATTCCAGGCTAATTCCATTCTTAATCCAGACTAATTCCACTCTAATGCCAGGCCAATTCCACTCTAATTCCAAGCTTATTCCACTCTAATGCCACGCCAAATCCACTCTAATTCCACGCCAATTCCACTCTAATTCCAGGCTCCAGTCCGCGCCCTGCAGACATGGTGGCGCGGGACTATGGTGCGGTTGTCTCTGGGGAAGTTCCACACCAAGTTTGCGGATCTGCGGGTGGCTGTCCAGAAGAGGAAGGAGGAGGAGGCGAAGTTCCTGAAGAAGTTGAAGCAGAAGTATGGCGGAGGGGGAGGTGATACGAAGAAGAAGAAGAAGTAGGTAGGAACGAAGGAGGTGAAATGAAGGCGTATTATTATTGGAAGATTCCTTCGAAAACATGGAAGAAATGAGGTAGTGGAGGCGTCGTTTGAATAACAAGACAGTGTATGAGTATGAGAATGAGATATCTACTTGAACTAATAAGTTTGTTTTTTGTCATTAACACATAAACGGCTGGAATGTATTTAGTGAGTTTCCCGGTAGGATCGGCGACAATTAGGCTATACGACTCCATGGTACATGCGTGTACCACCCATGGCACACCCGATCCATTCCGTACAGACACGCGTGTACCACCATCAGTGGTACATACGGTCGTTTTAACCTTTTGCATTCCAAAGCACTCGTAAAATGCAACAATAATAGTAATACTTTTAATCTGTGATATTTAGGTAATGTGTTTCTCTATGCAGTGGTGCCGGGTGTAGTTAGTTCTGGGCAAATACTTCCATTGTTAACTCAAGCCACGTTCACATTACTAAGTTTCTTCTGAAGTTCTCAGGCAATATCTATAACCCCATAGCTTCTTCAAAAGATATAAAACTTTCACTACTGGTCCTAATTAGATGATACTTCAAATCTATACATATAATCCTGATTTAACTCAAAAATTCCCCAAAGTGTCACAACAGTTTATAGCTCAATTTCCAGTACTGATTCTTCGCCACTGATCCAAATCATAATACACCCTAACCAGAGCTCCGTACAATCAGAGCAAACATTTCCCACAGTGTTAAGCTTCTTCTGGAGTATTGAGGCCACATTAATAACCCATAGCTTCTCAAGAGATAAGAAAAATTCGCCACTGGTCCTGATTAGATGATAAAACCAAATCATTTGCTTTCAAGAACATTCACGCAATGAGACCAAACATCCCCACAATGGTAAGTTTCTTCTGAAGTACTTAGGACACATTAAATAACTCCATAGCTTCTTCCAAAGTTGAGAAACCTTCGCAACTGGTCCTGATTAGATGATCGTCTCAAACCAAATCATAAGCTTGATTTGCAATCGGGAGCCTGGAGCATTCTGTCAATGAGACCAAACATCCCTACAATGCTAAGTTTCTTCTGAACTACTTAGGACACATTAAATAACTCCATAGCTTCTTCCAAAGTTGAGAAACCTTCGCTACTGATCCTGATTAGATGATGCTTCAAATCTAAATCATAATACACCCTGATCAGAGCTCTGTGCAATCAGAGCAAACAATTCCCACAGTTTAAAGCTTCTTCTGGAGCATTGAGGCCACATTAATAACCACCTCCTCACTGAAGATAGTCTTGCCCGCTGGCAGTTACCCATGCAAGAGGACGGGATGTCAGGACTGCCAGTATACCACCCGATACCATAGCCACGAGCTATGGATCTGAGGAAGGCTCAAGTTCAGGGGTTCCCAATCGTATGTTTGAAGATAATAATAATCTTACTGTCAAAGTTTATGTAAGAAAGTGTGAATTTACTCCTCACATAAAATAAGAAAACGGCGCGAACGACCTATTGCATCACAGAGTTAAAGCGCCTAATTAGAAAAAAATAAAAATAATAATAAGAAAAACTGTTTATAAAAATACAAGTACCTGGTTCATAATAATAATATCGCCTTGTTTATACTGTCTAATTAGTACTTTTAAGTCCCATTATTCCAGCAGGAAGTCCAAGACGCATTATAATGGTAAAAATCCCAAATGGGATAACTTGTCAAGTCCAGGCTGGATTTCGAATCCACGACCTCTGGAACCTCTAGATTCACAGAGTGCCGCCTTTATCACTGAGCTACCGGGACAGAAAGGTAGTCCTATGCTAGTCTCCGTGGTTCAACGGTTGTGACTAGTGACCGTGCTTCAGTGATCCTGAGTTCAATCCCACCTTGTGCGAAATTTTCTGAAGAAAAATACTGTTCCGACGCGGGTATTTTCTGCCCAAACTAGGCTGGTTGAGGTTAAAGTGAATAGTTGTTGCGATTCCCAGCAAATGGAGGGTTACCCAGTTCTGAATAACTCTAATCTGGCTGTTAATACCGACTAGAATCATCTGGAGGTACAACCCCATCATTAAAATGACGTAAAAAAAAAGAAAAAAAAAAAAAAAACCAATCCCAAGTAGCCCAAGTTGGGTTGAGATCATGTCTGGCATCAAATATCTCCGGACAGAAACCTCAGGTACTTGTGAGCTACCAGGAAAGCACGAAAAGAATGGAGAGCTCATTCAGAACGGTTTGGCTACCCCTGAGAAGTTTTTAAAAACAAAAACACAAAGATTAGAACTTGGAATAATAGAAATAATTACTGATAGTTTGGCTGTGGGGCATATTGCCTTCCACTTGGCCTTACCGTGTGAAAATTTGGATCATTTCTGATCCTGCGCAAGCTTTGGCATTGGAGATCAAACATGCAAAGTAGATTATAATAACAATAATAATAAATGTGTTTTTTTGTGTTATTATATCACAATTTTTGTGAATAGCGCAGAATTATAGGACTTCTCCATTTCTTTACTATCCTATAATATCTTATTTTTGCCTATAATTCCGTCACTGGTCGCTGCTCACATTAAAGCAGCTACTCATTTTTCGTCACGAGGTATAATGAGTGGACCCCGAACACCCAAGTACAGAGCAGATAAAATCCCGCTCCACTGGGGATCGAACCCAGGTCACCGTGCGTGTAATGCCTAGCGCACTAACTCACTCTGCCACGGTGACTACCAAAGTAGATTATGACGTTGGGCATCCTGTGGATCTTCTTCAGATGGAATTCATCTTATTTTTAGGGGAACATGCGAATTTGAACTCGTGGGTCATCAATCTGTATGTATTAGGCGCGTTGAATGCTCGCAGGATCATCGGAGTTAAGCAACGTCCAGCGAAGTAAAAAACTTCGCGAGGCTTGTATTCCGGCCCAACCCAGTCTGGCTGAGGTTAATGTAGGTAGCATATGGTTTGTGAGTTTCCTGCATATGTCTAGCGCGCTAACTCAGTCGGTGACTTCTTTATCATGTAGATACGACAGTACATGTAGTTACACCAGTTTGAATACTGCGGTACTGCCAGTTTTTGGTATCATCTCTTCATCAAACAAGTATAGAAGAAATATTTAGAATAGCTCGTAGTCACCGTGGCCGAGCGCGCTAGGCATTGCACTCGTGGTAATCTGGGTTCGATCCCCAGTGGGACAGGAATTTTTCTGCTCTGTACGTATTTGGATGTTCGGGGTCCACTTATATCTCGTGAGGAAAAATGAGTAGCTACCTTCGTATGAAGGAATGAACAGTGGCGGAATCATACACAAAAAATAAGATATTGTATATTAAAGTGTCAACACTTTAATATTGTATATTAAAGTGTCAACACTTTAATATTGTATATTAAAGTGTTGTTCTTTTGAGGAAGCAAGTTCCAAAGTTTCTTTATCTCTTATCAATAGCAACAACTGAGTCAATTACATTCACAACTTATAACGATTGCATTACAGGTGATGTTACTTCTTGTTTTTACCTATACTATGTACACTTCATGTTACCCATTGGAAAGTTACCTAGGCCCTACCTTCTGTACCACTCGTTCAGCTATAATAATATCATGGTTTACCTATCTCGGTACCGCATAATATTATTTAAAAATTACTCTAGCCAGACCATGGAAAATTTTACAGTTGTTACACTTCTAAAATTTTATTTTGTAGCCTTTAATAAGCATAATACTCTTAAAAGAAATGGCCGTATATATTTGGTTTTTAACTCTAAATCTATAAAATGGTTATCAATAATCCATTAGTAGAAATAAACCTAGAAGAAAATTTGGTAAAAGTATTAAATCTCGATAATTTTTTAAAAGATTTTTTGGAAATGTCAGATAAAAATAACTTTAAAACATTTCACATGAACGTTTGTAGCTTGCGATCAAAATTCGACCAACTAGAAATTTTGTTAAAATTAATGCATGAACTCTTTGATTGTATTGTATTTAGCGAAACACACCTCAAAGAAGAAATAAATCTAAACCAGTACTCAATAAGTAAATACAAAATTTATCAAACAAAGATTAACAAAAGGAAAACTGACGGTCTAATTATGTACATAAGATCTACCCTAACATATAATGTAACAGAAATAGAAATGACTGATTGTAACTGTTTAATTTTGGAAGCTACAAAAAATAAAAAAAACATTTATATGTATGAGCTTCTACAGGTCTCCTAATGGTCGAATTGACACTTTCCTGTCCGAATTGAATATATTACTAGAAAAATACAAGAATAAAAACCAGACTCATTTTATACTAGGCGATATAAATATAAATATTTACGGAAATCACTGTAGCAAAGTAGAGGAATACCTCAATTTGCTAGCTGAACATGGATACGTATGTTTGATTAACAAACCTACCCGGATTCAAAGAGGCTCATCAAGCTGCTTGGATCATGTTTTCTCTCAACTAAAACGAGATAATAAATACTCTTCTTATATAGTCCAAACCAATGTCTCTGACCATTTTTCTACAGCATTGTCAATAGAGTTTAAAATGAACATAAAAAACCTAAAATGTGAAGTCACCAACAAATACAGAGAACACATTAAAATTAATTATGATAATCTGGTCGATGATATTGGCAAAGAGTCTTGGGAAGACGTATATGAGAGTGAGGATCCTAATCAAGCAGCTACCATAATAACAAAAAAGGTTCAAATCAGTACAGAAAAAAATTCTAAAATATCTTATAGGAAAATCGATAGAGAAATAAAACCTTGGATAACACAGGGCATAATTAAATCAATTAAAACTAGGGACAAGCTACACATGGACTGTAAAAATCAACCAATGAACAAATCCCTTGAAATTGTTTATAAAAAGTACAGGAACACAGTAAATTTAAACATTAAAAAAGCTAAAATTAACCACTATAAAAAGGAACTTGAAAATGCGCGAGGGGATAAAAGGAAAATGTGGAGGGTTGTTGATGACGCAATCCAATACAAAGGAGGAGATAAAATTGGTCCCCATCGTTTTTTAGTAGAAGGATCCGAGATTTTAGTACAAAAAGAGACTGCTAAAGCAGCTAACTACTTTAACAAATACTATGCGGATATAGGAATTAACGCCTCAGCTATAGGATCCTCTTCTGTTAACTCTGCATTCATTGAGCGTCTAGTAAAATCACAACCAGAAGCAGTCTGTTCACTGTATCTTAGTAAAATAAAGCCCAAAGAAATCGAATTAATTATAGACAAATTAAAGACCAGCTCCGCTCCTGGTTTTGATAACATCACTACAGAGATTGTCAAAAAAATTAAGAACAGTATTAGTAAACCTCTCTGCTCAGTTTTTAACCTTTGCATAAAAAAAGGAGTTTTTCCAAATGAATATAAAAAAGCATTAATCTTACCTATTCATAAAAAAGGTGATAAAAGACTAGTTGAAAATTACAGACCGGTTTCTCTCCTCACAGTATTCTCAAAAATATTTGAAAAATGTATCCAAAAGAGATTTGTTAAGTACCTCGAGGAAAATAAAATTCTAAACAAAACTCAATTCGGATTTAGAAAGGGTAAAAGCACTTCAGATGCTGTGTTGGAGTTGACAGAGGGGGTATATGCCGCGCTGGATAGGGGCAAGAAAGTGGCGATTCTGGCACTTGACCTGAGCCGTGCCTTCGACACCGTGGACCACTGCAGGATGACGGAGACGTTAACCAGGGTGGGGGTGAAGGGGAAACATCTAGACTTGTTCAAAAGCTATCTTGCTGATAGAACGCAACAGGTAAAACTTAGGGGATTAAAAAACGATAACTTTCATAAAGAGGCCAAAGGTAACGAGAATATAACAAAAATCCAAACCATATTAAGTGACCCGATAAATAATGCCCCGTTTTCCACACCCCAAGGAACAGTCCTATCCCCGACACTGTATAATATCTATGTCTCTGGACTTAACCACCTAGAACTGCATGGATCCCTCGTGTCGTTCGCTGACGACACAGCACTAAGTGTGGAGGGACAGTCCTGGCAGGATGTATTTTCTAAAATGCAAGACGACATATTTAAAATTAAAATCTGGTTCCAATATAATAACCTATTTCTAAACATAAATAAAACCAAACTCCTACCGATAACTTTAAACGCAAGTACACTTCCATCTGTAAGCAGGCTAGTTATACATGACCGTCGGGACTGTCCTCCTTCATGCGAATGCGCCCTCAGTGTCGAAGTGGTAACACACACCAAGTACCTTGGCCTAGAATTGGATAACCACCTGAGGTGGGATAAACATATTCTGGCTCTGACCAAGAGACTGCGCAGGTACATTTTTCCCTTCTTGTCCCTTAGATCTTTTACCCCATTACCATTTCTAAAAGAAATATACTTTGCACTTGTTCAATCCTCACTGGAATATGGTTTGTGCGCAATTGGTCGAGCCGGTCCTACAGTCTTGAAAAAGTTAAATACAATTCAAAATAAAATATTAAAAATAATTTACTTTAAGGAAAAACGTTTTCCAACTGTAAACCTTTATAAAGAACTTGGTGTGCTAAATCTGGACAGATTAACCAAAAAAAATGTCTGTATATATGTTCACAAAAATAAGCATACTTTAATTAAATTTAAAGAAAGTAAATACTCCCTCAGAACAACAACACCTGTTACTATGAAATGTAAAACAAGCAAAGCTCAAAAATGTCTACACTACCTAGGAATAAAAATGTATGAAACTTTACCCGCCACCTTAAAAAGTATAGATAATACTGATCGATTTAAAATTGAACTCAAAAAATGGCTCATAGAAAACCTATAATTTTTTTTATTTTTTATTACAATCTCAAATATTAAAATAAAATATTAATATTATTACTGCATCAATACACTTATATTCTATTCGCATAAAGTCTACATTAAATTGAATAAGTCATCCCACTCATTATGATAATAAGAAAACGTAACCAGCTCATAATACAAGAGAATCAATATCTCTTAGTATGAGCTGTGTAGCAGTATTATAACTAAACAATCTATTCAACACAGATAGGTACTTCGAAACATAAGTATACAAGTAAAAATTATTACATTATTAAGAATATTTGTGTAAGTTATGTATCTATTCTTTTTATGTACCTTCACTTTCTTAATATATTTATTTATTGTACCTTAATATTGTACCTATCATGTATATCAATTGATGCAAATAAAATTACAAAATTACAAATAAAGTTTTATGATTCTGCGCTACCCACTAAAATTGTGGCATGATAACACAAAAATAAGCATTATTATTATATATTCTTTTTGTTAATGCTTTAGAATACACTCTGGTAATGTGTTTGACATCAACTAAGATATGAGATAAATGTAATGTCCATTCTTTTTATTGAAACGTTAACTATAAAACAAACACCTCAATCAGCGAATTTGTGAATAGCTCGCCATGACAACAACGAGGGTTTTGTTCATCTCTTCATCAAACAAGTATAAAAGAAATATTTAGAATAGCTCGCGATGTTAAGCTACGGCCAGAGTTCAGCCTGAGGCGGGTCTCACGCCAACTCAATAATTCTGAGCATTACCTGCCCACAGGTAGTTTCTGGTAAGCTCTGAAAGTTCTACATTCTTATTACCTGACTCCTATGTACCTACTTATTAAATAAATACATTATGAATTGTTATATATATGGTTCTAGATTCTATGTATTTATTAACACGTTCAGCGCCGTAAACCCATATGGGGGCTTTTTTAGAAATAGAGCTGGTACCGAAAACCCACATGGGGGCTTTATTGATTTTATTGACTGTACCGTAAACGGCGTAAACCCTCCTGGGGGTTTTATTGACTTTTAAAAGATGTGACGAGTTTCTGTACACTAAACCCTAGTGGGGCTTTTATTTCAATGTATTTCTTATGGGATTATGATTGTCCTGGAATAGAGCTACAACTTGAAAACTTAATTGAGAAGTTCAAAACATGTCAATTTTGGCTGAACAAGGTTGGCAAAATATTTTACATAAAATGTTGCGGCGATGAACGTGTTAAATACACAATGCTACATATTTTTATGTATGTTAACTGTGTAAAGAAAAATCTATATGGAGTGTGCAATGTGCATGCTGCAATTGCTGCATACGTGAAAGTATTAATATGTATTTGAGAAATTGGTCGGTAGTTCCTCTGGAAACTTACTGGCGCAGACTTGCGGATCACTTATGTCAATGCACCGACCTCAGTAGCTTGATCGATAAGGCGGTGGACTTGTAACCTGGAGGTCGGTGGTTCAAGTCCCGGTTTCAGCGTAGATTTAGTAAAGTGATATTGAGTAGTTGTGACATCACGAAAGTGATTTAAACAAATATGATAACAAAAAAAATCATTAATGTCAATGGTATAAATTTACTACTGTGATCATGAAATGACTTTAGCCCTTGCAAAGAGGTAGAGATCGCCAATTAATATATTTCATTTGGTACTATATTGGTTATTATTAGTTTATTTTTTAATTTGGGTTTAACGTTGCTCTCGCTTTCAACTGCATGGTCATTTCACTACGGGTGTTTTATCCTGCTTTTGCTGGAAACTAACAATTTTTTAAGTTGGTCGAACAAGTTCTCGATAAAACAAGATAAAAATAATAAGAAGGTAGTCAAAGGTATAAATCAAGGAAAACTTGAAAACAATTAGACATTTTAGCCACTCTAAATGTGACATTCATCAGGAATAATAGAAGTAATAATAATTTAGAGTTAAATTAATTATAGTTTTAATAATCCCGATATTGAACCTCCAAATAAGTTTTTTTGTGTTGGATCGGATAGTTAAATTAATTAAAGGGTTCTTGTCCCGCCACATTTCACTATGTCCGCGCTGGACTTCAACCTGAAGCTGGAAGCCATGCGGCGAGAATGGAAGCTAGCGCAGGACCTGGCGGCCTCCCTGCAGCAGGCGCTCACAGCCACCAAGGTGAAGATGTCAGAGCTGCAGACCGAAAACCAGAAACTCCGCAAGAAACTAAGCAGCGACGAGATGCTCTTGTCCTCCGGAGCGTCCGTGCTGGCGGCGCTACTGTGGAAAGCGTCCGACTCCCCTCGCGTCATCCATCAGCTCCTCCAAGCAAAGAGCAAAATGAGCGTCCTGTTCAAGTTCTTCAGCGGCAGGCTGAGCAAGTGTGCGACGTTGTCGGATGTCTTCAACCTGGGCAAAGAGGACGCAGATCTGATCCACTCACTTGGAGGCATCCTCGTCAACTTGCTCGTGTCTCGCCAAACCTGTGACGTCATCTTGTGCGATGACTGCGGGCGCGCATTGCTTCTGAAGATCATCCACCTGCTTGACCATCTGCACCAGACGCCGCCGCAGAATGAGGTCCAGGAATACGGGAAGGCCATCTTCCTCATGATTCTGTACAACATGTCTCTGGAAAGTTCAGGCGCACAGCTTCTCAGAGACAACAGAAGCCTTTTGAAAGCCCTCTGCAAAGATTTCCTCAAGTCCAACAACACAAAGGCGAGAATCCTCGAGATCAGAATCCTAGACTCGATGATGTCTCAGAGCGATGCGGATGTGCTGCAGATCATTCAAGAGATGCTTCCACTTGAGAAATTGATCAAGTTTGGTCAGGTAGTGAGTAAAGACAAGGAGGTTGCGGGCCTTGTCAGACGCATGGTGGTGTGTCTGAAGGAACTCCACGAGCTGTGTGAGGCTGGGGAGGTGCTGGAATG
>CM044955.1:9371352-9504850 GCA_024516035.1 Bactericera cockerelli
CTCTCCACTCTGACTTAAACGCTCCGGAATAAATTTCCGCTAATGGCTGGGGAGGCGCTTATCTTGATCTGGACTGGACTCGGGAATAATAATCACATTAGAGAGAGTAATGTGCTTGACCTCCACCCGAGGGAGCTTGGTGCTTCCTCTGGAGAAGTTTTGAGAACCGCTCAGCACAATGCATTAGGGTACATTATGAACGGTATTTATTTAATAAGTTAACGGAAGATACCCAATTTTACAACGTGACCCTAGTCTTAATACAAATATTAATAATAAAAAAAAAGAAGAAGAATTTCAAAGGGAAAATACAAATAAAGATGATAAATAAAATGACTTGAAAAATTAGTACATATTAGTTAAAATTATTAGGTGTTTTAAAATAAATAAAAATGTTGATCAATGTCAAATAGATGTCAGATTTTATAACATGAAAATTGTCACTGAATAAAACAGTCAAATGGTAAATATATAAAAAGATATCACACAGCTATCATAAAAAGCTATCACAACGGTATCACAGCCTTCCTTAAAAAATAACGTTCAAAACAGGGCCAAGTTCCACCGTCCAATCCAATATAACACTAGTAGTCTAGTGGTTTACGCTAGTCTGGTAATCCACGTATCGTAGGGAATGCTTTGAGCATTAACCTCGCCTGGTGGTTACCTTCCACTAAATAATAATAATAATATCGCCTTATTTATACTGCCCGATTAGGACATTTAAGTCCCATTATTCCAGCAGTAAGCCCAAGACATATTATTATGTGGTAAAATTTCCATTTTTTTATTATTGCTCTTTATAATTTAAAGGTCATAGTACCCTGGAACCGCTTTCGCTAAACTTCAGGGAACTTTCTTTACGTTTACACCCATAATAATAATAATAACGCTCTTTAGTGCAAGGTAACCACCAGGCGTCGACGCGCGGTTAATGCTCAAAGCATACCACTCTGGAAACGAAAACCTCGGCCGCTGCCATTGCGTCATCATTATTATAAAATGAAGAAAAAAAATACCATGCTCGGAACCCAAACCCGTGTCCTCAGCTATCGGTCCACTCACTCAAGTCGGTAGTTTTAATAAAAAGGAAACAAAATAAAGAGTGATGAAGATATGTTGCCTCTCTGGGAGTTGAAATATTAAAGTGATATCTAATAAGAAAAGGAAGGAAGTTTTCTTCTCTTGTCTCAACAGGGATTAGGGCTTCCTCCATCTTGCCCCCCCCCCCCCCCCCCTGGTATTATCACACAAAGGCGCCCCACTGAGCCAATGGCGAAGCTCAAGGAGGCGGGGGGGGCGTCTTAATCCTCGCCAGTCGATGTTGAATTTCAAATGCCAAGGATTTCAAGAGGGCTCTCTGCTTTTTTCTTTGGGGTTTTCCTCGTGACTGTGTGTGTGAGAGAGAGAGAGTGTGTGTGTGAGTGAGTGAGTGTGTGTGTGTGTGTGTCTGAGTGTGTATTTCTCTTCCCATTATTCTAGCCCAAGACCTATTATTACATGGTCAAAATCCCAAATGGGAGAATAACTTGTCATGTCCCGGCTGGGTTTCAAACCCGCGACTTCTAGATTAGCAGACCGATGTCTTGACCACTGAGCTACCGGAACAATTAGGTATATGTTTACTTGTTTACTTTCCTACTATACCTGTACTTTAGTGGAGATGACAAGACTACCTATTGTATATTTATCTCCTACTATACCTGTACTTTAGTGGAGATGACAAGACTTCCAGTTGTATGTTTACTCTCTTACTATACCTGTACTTTAGTGGAGATGACAACACTTCCAGTTGTATGTTTACTCTCCTACTATACCTGTACTTTAGTGGAGATGACAAGACTTCCAGTTGTATGTTTACTCTCTTACTATACCTGTACTTTAGTGGAGATGACAACACTTCCACTCGTATGTTTACTCTCCTACTATACCTGTACTTTAGTGGAGATGACAAGACTTCCAGTTGTATGTTTACTCTCCTATACTATACCTGTACTTTAGTGGAGATGACAACACTTCCACTCGTATGTTTACTCTCCTACTATACCTGTACTTTAGTGGAGATGACAACACTTCCAGTTGTATGTTTACTCTCCTACTATACCTGTACTTTAGTGGAGATGACAAGACTTCCAGTTGTATGTTTACTCTCCTACTATACCTGTACTTTAGTGGAGATGACAACACTTCCAGTTGTATGTTTACTCTCCTACTATACCTGTACTTTAATGGAGATGACAACACTTCCAGTTGTATGTTTACTCTCCTACTATACCTGTACTTTAGTGGAGATGACAACACTTCCAGTTGTATGTTTACTCTCCTACTATACCTGTACTTTAATGGAGATGACAACACTTCCAGTTGTATGTTTACTCTCCTACTATACCTGTACTTTAGTGGAGATGACAATATTTCCCATTTCTAGTTATTTTAATATAGATTCTAATTTTGTTGAAAATTTAGTCGATAATTTGAGACATGTGTACATTTCTTTTATATTTTAACACGTGTCCTTTAAGATACACGACTTTTCATGACAACTTGCTGAAAAAAAATGAGATTGGGTTGGGTGGAAAAGATTGCCACAAGCAATAACCCCGCCCTTTAGGTAGGACATTTGCATTTCGTTTTTTCCCTTCGCGTTTCTTGGTTCAATCTATTTATTTTTTTCTTTATAATTTCATTGTATTTAGTAAATATATATACAGTATATACAGTATAGACAAAATATATACAGTAGTATATATTTTGTCTTACTTAATAAAGCATACTGTAATAATAATAAGGGTCTAAAGATAATGTTTCGCAAATAAACAGACAATGGGAGCAAGATCCCGCAGAGATTACAGAGCTGAGTTATTCTGCTGAAAGAAACAATTACAGCGATTTCGAGAGGTGGGGGGGGGCATGGTCTCAATAGTCATGTTTATTAAAACAATATAAATCAAGAGGGATCAGCGGGTAAATCGTGTGATAGTACGCACCCCTCCTTGATTCTGTGAATGCTGTCCTCTTCAGTTACACCATGTACATAACTCATCGTATTTGTGTTAATCACTTTCGTGATATCACAACTACTCAAACTCGTTTTACTAAATCTACGCTGAAACCGGGACTTGAACCACCCACCTCCAGGTTACAAGTCCGCCGCTTTATCGATCAAGCTACTGAGGTTGGTTACACGTTGTATATATCAGTACGTCACATTGTCACTGCAGTTACACCTGGTACGTTTAACGTTGTTTTATATTATTCTTTATTTGTAGGCAAATATGTTTAGCATAAAATGAAGAAAAAAATTAGATTGAACAAAAAACACAAACTAACAGAATAAAAAAATAGCTTTATTTTCAGAAGAAATATTAGAAATATTTTCCGACATCCAAGGTACAGGTCCAAAAATAATCCGATCCCTCCGGTATTCGAACCCGAGTCACCTGGAGTGCAAGCGGAGCATGCTACCACTAGGCCAAGGTGACTACTGAATACCAGCAGAAAAATATCGCCCGTTCTTTCAATGCCTGTCTATTCAGGTTAATGCTCAAAGCATTTTCTACCACTTAACCCACAGAGTCTTATTTATATGTGGTCACAAACTCAAATTAATGAGGAAAAATTCGTGCATTGGGTGGGATTCGAATCAACTGATCCCTACGCTACCTGGATTACCATACTAGCGCGTTAACCACTTGACTACAACACTCATGGACACGGAAAGTAAGTATCCAGGTTGGCCTTGTGAATTTCTTTCCCTAGGATGTGAAGAGGTCTAGGGGAGAGGGGCAAACGGAGGTAGATAAGACGCTGAGATAAGAGAGAACAGTGTTGAAGATAATATAGTGGAAGGGGCCTGGTGCCTCCACCCTCCACAACAGAGGCTTCTAATGTTTTTATTCATAGCTCAAGATGATAAGGCTCATAAGTTAATATCATTGTGGAGAGGGAGAGAGAGAGTGAAGGGGAGATAGTGAGAGAGAGAAATAGGGGGAGAGAAAGAGAGAGAAGGTGTGTGAGAGAGAGAGAGAAGAGTGTAAGAGATAAGGAAGTGAGAGAGAGAAGGGAGAGTGAGAGAAGGGAGTGAGAGAAAGGAGTGAGAGAGAGAGAAATAAGGAAGTGAGAGAGAAGGGAGAGAGAGAAGGGAGTGAGAGAGAGAGAAATAAGGAAGTGAGAGAGAAGGGAGAGAGAGAAGGGAGTGAGAGAGAGAGATGTAGAGAGAGAAGGAGTGAGAGAGGAAAAGAGAGAGTATGAGAGAAGGGAGAGGGATTCAAAGGCTCATTGTGAAGTGTCTCTCTTCTTTTTCTACTTTGCCTTTTTTCCAAACGTACTTGGGGTTGGCATTTGTCAACTTGTTGCTTATGGTTGAGGTTGGTTGATTCTGGTACATACTACTATTTCTATATTTTACGGCTGGATCCGACGTCCTTCCTAACTCAACACTATGGCTAGTGTCGTATCGGTCGCTTTCATCTGCATGGTCATATATCACGACGGTGACGGGGTGTTACCCTCCATTCGCTTGTAACTCACAAACATCCTACCCATATTAACCTCACTCAGACTGGGTTGGGCCGTCCGGATGAGGTTATTGAGGATGAATGTTAATCTGGGTCACGAAGTCTTCACCTCGCTGGACGTTGCTTAACTTCGGTGATCCTACGAGAACCGGTGCATTCAACGCGCCATCGACGCTGCCAAGGAGAGTTTTTTTTAATTGTGTAGATTATTGAAGGTGTAGTCAGATAAACCATTTTTAAATTGTTTAGTTATTTGGTTTCAACATCGCTATTACTTTTAACGATCTTATCATGACGGGAGTTTTTAAATACTATTCGCGTAACAACAACCCAACTATTCAAATTAACCTCTCCCACCCTGAATCGGGCTGGGAATAGCCATCGAAATGTGGATTGCCATGAAAACCATGGGTGGATTCGAAATCAGAACGGTCACCAATCCATGTCCTCACCACACTGGACGTTGCTTGATAAGATCTGGTGTATTCAATGTGCCATCTGCGCTATCTAGGTTGGGTTCTAATTGCTCACATTGTCAATCAAAGCATTTTTTTTTTTTTCAATTACCTGTGAAATGTAGAAAGTATTGTTCCTTCCGATAAATGTCTAATTTAATAAGTATTGTGTTCGTTTTTGTAAAAAAAAAAATATTTTTACTTTCTATTTCCTATAAGGTATAGAAAGTATGCTTTTCGGTTGATTATTTTGCTCTGATTTCAATATTTTCATATTTCTGGACGTTTCATAACCTCTTGAAAAAGAACAGGAAGAAAAAATAAAGAATGTAATTCTGTATCTCTGGAACAACTCAATCAATTTACTGAAATTTATATTTTATTTCCATTTTGAAACATGAAAATTAAAATTTATTTCCTATTTGAAACAAGAAAATTAAAATTCCATAAAAGATATCCCTACAAAAATGAGATTTCCTATGAATACTTATACTTGAAGTCAGTGAAATTTCACCAGGAGGAGAGAGGGAATATGATGTGAGAAAGAGTGAGACGAAGGATTTGAACGGAGCCTTCCCATTGGTCAGGAAAACTGCTTTCCAAATTAAGGGGCGGAGCTAAGACGAAAGCTTCTCATAGTTTCAGCTTACAGTTTTCCATCGGGTAGTTCAAATGAACAATCTTAACCGTTGAAGCCTTCACAATTACCTAAGAAAAGTAGGTACATGAGGCTGAAAATTAAAAGTAAATGGTGAACATGAAGACTTTAAAATACGTAAAAAAATAAAAAAATATTTTGTCTTTACAAATTTGAACGCATCTAAATCAATATAATTACACAGATTTTTACAAATTTGTAAAAACAGTTAAAACGAAATTTTATGCAACTATATAGAATAGAATAGAATAGAATAAAAATATAATTGTATTTCTCAATAAGAGTTTACAATAGAGGTTGGGATACAAGTTAGTTAAACAATAAATCTAAAATTACATAATAAATTTTTAAAAACAGTTTCTACATGCTATTATTTTGCAGTGCCACATAAATTTTCCCCCCATTTTTCTTCTTCTTTTTTCTTTCTATTATTATTAATTTAAATGTTTAATATTACTGTATAAATAATTATATAAAAATCTAAATAACTATATAAATATATGATAAATCAAATCAAATCGAACGACAATATAACAATGTTTTATGAGGATTTCAGTTTACCAGATGAAAAAAGTTAGAACTGAAATTTTTTGTCATTTTGACCCTTTCCGGGAAGCGCCATATCTCGATAACGAATTACCATACAAACATGTTTGACTACTTTTTCTAGTTGGAAATTTAACGATCTACAAAAAAGTGTGAGCACTTTGGTCGTAAGACGTAAGGTAAAGAAGATAAAGAAGAAAAAAAGTTTTTGCAGTTTTTCGCCCCTCCCCTTACTTTTCACCCAGTCCTCAAGGTAAAAAACTTGAAAAATGTTATATTTCCGTCAATATAATATCAATATCTCTATGTTTCATAAACTTCGACCTTTTTCCATTTGAAATAATAATAATAATAATAACAGTCTTTAGTGGAAGGTAACCACCAGGCGAGGTTAATGCTCAAAGCATTTTCTACCACCTAACCGACTCTGAGGGACTTTTATTTTTCTCTATTAATCCAATGAAAAGCGGACCGTATCAAATGACCTTCCATATTAAATAGATATTAAAAATAATAATAATAAGATCAGGCGATGTTAATGCTCAAAGCATTTTCTACCACCTCACCCTCAGAGTCTTATTATTATGTGGTCAAAAACTCAAATTAATGATGAAAAATATATGCACTGGGTGGGATTCGAACCAACGGATCCCTACGCTAAATGGATTACCAGACTAGCGCGTTAACCACTTGACTACCAGTGCACGGTAAAACTACCCGTGGACTGGACTATCACTTCTCTGTGGAAGGCAACTCTCCACTCTGACTTAAACGCTCCGGAATAAATTTCCGCTAATGGCTGGGGAGGCGCTTATCTTGATCTGGACTGGACTCGGGAATAATAATCACATTAGAGAGAGTAATGTGCTTGACCTCCACCCGAGGGAGCTTGGTGCTTCCTCTGGAGAAGTTTTGAGAACCGCTCAGCACAATGCATTAGGGTACATTATGAACGGTATTTATTTAATAAGTTAACGGAAGATACCCAATTTTACAACGTGACCCTAGTCTTAATACAAATATTAATAATAAAAAAAAAGAAGAAGAATTTCAAAGGGAAAATACAAATAAAGATGATAAATAAAATGACTTGAAAAATTAGTACATATTAGTTAAAATTATTAGGTGTTTTAAAATAAATAAAAATGTTGATCAATGTCAAATAGATGTCAGATTTTATAACATGAAAATTGTCACTGAATAAAACAGTCAAATGGTAAATATATAAAAAGATATCACACAGCTATCATAAAAAGCTATCACAACGGTATCACAGCCTTCCTTAAAAAATAACGTTCAAAACAGGGCCAAGTTCCACCGTCCAATCCAATATAACACTAGTAGTCTAGTGGTTTACGCTAGTCTGGTAATCCACGTATCGTAGGGAATGCTTTGAGCATTAACCTCGCCTGGTGGTTACCTTCCACTAAATAATAATAATAATATCGCCTTATTTATACTGCCCGATTAGGACATTTAAGTCCCATTATTCCAGCAGTAAGCCCAAGACATATTATTATGTGGTAAAATTTCCATTTTTTTATTATTGCTCTTTATAATTTAAAGGTCATAGTACCCTGGAACCGCTTTCGCTAAACTTCAGGGAACTTTCTTTACGTTTACACCCATAATAATAATAATAACGCTCTTTAGTGCAAGGTAACCACCAGGCGTCGACGCGCGGTTAATGCTCAAAGCATACCACTCTGGAAACGAAAACCTCGGCCGCTGCCATTGCGTCATCATTATTATAAAATGAAGAAAAAAAATACCATGCTCGGAACCCAAACCCGTGTCCTCAGCTATCGGTCCACTCACTCAAGTCGGTAGTTTTAATAAAAAGGAAACAAAATAAAGAGTGATGAAGATATGTTGCCTCTCTGGGAGTTGAAATATTAAAGTGATATCTAATAAGAAAAGGAAGGAAGTTTTCTTCTCTTGTCTCAACAGGGATTAGGGCTTCCTCCATCTTGCCCCCCCCCCCCCCCCCCCCTGGTATTATCACACAAAGGCGCCCCACTGAGCCAATGGCGAAGCTCAAGGAGGCGGGGGGGGCGTCTTAATCCTCGCCAGTCGATGTTGAATTTCAAATGCCAAGGATTTCAAGAGGGCTCTCTGCTTTTTTCTTTGGGGTTTTCCTCGTGACTGTGTGTGTGAGAGAGAGAGAGTGTGTGTGTGAGTGAGTGAGTGTGTGTGTGTGTGTGTCTGAGTGTGTATTTCTCTTCCCATTATTCTAGCCCAAGACCTATTATTACATGGTCAAAATCCCAAATGGGAGAATAACTTGTCATGTCCCGGCTGGGTTTCAAACCCGCGACTTCTAGATTAGCAGACCGATGTCTTGACCACTGAGCTACCGGAACAATTAGGTATATGTTTACTTGTTTACTTTCCTACTATACCTGTACTTTAGTGGAGATGACAAGACTACCTATTGTATATTTATCTCCTACTATACCTGTACTTTAGTGGAGATGACAAGACTTCCAGTTGTATGTTTACTCTCTTACTATACCTGTACTTTAGTGGAGATGACAACACTTCCAGTTGTATGTTTTACTCTCCTACTATACCTGTACTTTAGTGGAGATGACAAGACTTCCAGTTGTATGTTTACTCTCTTACTATACCTGTACTTTAGTGGAGATGACAACACTTCCACTCGTATGTTTACTCTCCTACTATACCTGTACTTTAGTGGAGATGACAAGACTTCCAGTTGTATGTTTACTCTCCTATACTATACCTGTACTTTAGTGGAGATGACAACACTTCCACTCGTATGTTTACTCTCCTACTATACCTGTACTTTAGTGGAGATGACAACACTTCCAGTTGTATGTTTACTCTCCTACTATACCTGTACTTTAGTGGAGATGACAAGACTTCCAGTTGTATGTTTACTCTCCTACTATACCTGTACTTTAGTGGAGATGACAACACTTCCAGTTGTATGTTTACTCTCCTACTATACCTGTACTTTAATGGAGATGACAACACTTCCAGTTGTATGTTTACTCTCCTACTATACCTGTACTTTAGTGGAGATGACAACACTTCCAGTTGTATGTTTACTCTCCTACTATACCTGTACTTTAATGGAGATGACAACACTTCCAGTTGTATGTTTACTCTCCTACTATACCTGTACTTTAGTGGAGATGACAATATTTCCCATTTCTAGTTATTTTAATATAGATTCTAATTTTGTTGAAAATTTAGTCGATAATTTGAGACATGTGTACATTTCTTTTATATTTTAACACGTGTCCTTTAAGATACACGACTTTTCATGACAACTTGCTGAAAAAAAATGAGATTGGGTTGGGTGGAAAAGATTGCCACAAGCAATAACCCCGCCCTTTAGGTAGGACATTTGCATTTCGTTTTTTCCCTTCGCGTTTCTTGGTTCAATCTATTTATTTTTTTCTTTATAATTTCATTGTATTTAGTAAATATATATACAGTATATACAGTATAGACAAAATATATACAGTAGTATATATTTTGTCTTACTTAATAAAGCATACTGTAATAATAATAAGGGTCTAAAGATAATGTTTCGCAAATAAACAGACAATGGGAGCAAGATCCCGCAGAGATTACAGAGCTGAGTTATTCTGCTGAAAGAAACAATTACAGCGATTTCGAGAGGTGGGGGGGGGGCATGGTCTCAATAGTCATGTTTATTAAAACAATATAAATCAAGAGGGATCAGCGGGTAAATCGTGTGATAGTACGCACCCCTCCTTGATTCTGTGAATGCTGTCCTCTTCAGTTACACCATGTACATAACTCATCGTATTTGTGTTAATCACTTTCGTGATATCACAACTACTCAAACTCGTTTTACTAAATCTACGCTGAAACCGGGACTTGAACCACCCACCTCCAGGTTACAAGTCCGCCGCTTTATCGATCAAGCTACTGAGGTTGGTTACACGTTGTATATATCAGTACGTCACATTGTCACTGCAGTTACACCTGGTACGTTTAACGTTGTTTTATATTATTCTTTATTTGTAGGCAAATATGTTTAGCATAAAATGAAGAAAAAAATTAGATTGAACAAAAAACACAAACTAACAGAATAAAAAAATAGCTTTATTTTCAGAAGAAATATTAGAAATATTTTCCGACATCCAAGGTACAGGTCCAAAAATAATCCGATCCCTCCGGTATTCGAACCCGAGTCACCTGGAGTGCAAGCGGAGCATGCTACCACTAGGCCAAGGTGACTACTGAATACCAGCAGAAAAATATCGCCCGTTCTTTCAATGCCTGTCTATTCAGGTTAATGCTCAAAGCATTTTCTACCACTTAACCCACAGAGTCTTATTTATATGTGGTCACAAACTCAAATTAATGAGGAAAAATTCGTGCATTGGGTGGGATTCGAATCAACTGATCCCTACGCTACCTGGATTACCATACTAGCGCGTTAACCACTTGACTACAACACTCATGGACACGGAAAGTAAGTATCCAGGTTGGCCTTGTGAATTTCTTTCCCTAGGATGTGAAGAGGTCTAGGGGAGAGGGGCAAACGGAGGTAGATAAGACGCTGAGATAAGAGAGAACAGTGTTGAAGATAATATAGTGGAAGGGGCCTGGTGCCTCCACCCTCCACAACAGAGGCTTCTAATGTTTTTATTCATAGCTCAAGATGATAAGGCTCATAAGTTAATATCATTGTGGAGAGGGAGAGAGAGAGTGAAGGGGAGATAGTGAGAGAGAGAAATAGGGGGAGAGAAAGAGAGAGAAGGTGTGTGAGAGAGAGAGAGAAGAGTGTAAGAGATAAGGAAGTGAGAGAGAGAAGGGAGAGTGAGAGAAGGGAGTGAGAGAAAGGAGTGAGAGAGAGAGAAATAAGGAAGTGAGAGAGAAGGGAGAGAGAGAAGGGAGTGAGAGAGAGAGAAATAAGGAAGTGAGAGAGAAGGGAGAGAGAGAAGGGAGTGAGAGAGAGAGATGTAGAGAGAGAAGGAGTGAGAGAGGAAAAGAGAGAGTATGAGAGAAGGGAGAGGGATTCAAAGGCTCATTGTGAAGTGTCTCTCTTCTTTTTCTACTTTGCCTTTTTTCCAAACGTACTTGGGGTTGGCATTTGTCAACTTGTTGCTTATGGTTGAGGTTGGTTGATTCTGGTACATACTACTATTTCTATATTTTACGGCTGGATCCGACGTCCTTCCTAACTCAACACTATGGCTAGTGTCGTATCGGTCGCTTTCATCTGCATGGTCATATATCACGACGGTGACGGGGTGTTACCCTCCATTCGCTTGTAACTCACAAACATCCTACCCATATTAACCTCACTCAGACTGGGTTGGGCCGTCCGGATGAGGTTATTGAGGATGAATGTTAATCTGGGTCACGAAGTCTTCACCTCGCTGGACGTTGCTTAACTTCGGTGATCCTACGAGAACCGGTGCATTCAACGCGCCATCGACGCTGCCAAGGAGAGTTTTTTTTTAATTGTGTAGATTATTGAAGGTGTAGTCAGATAAACCATTTTTAAATTGTTTAGTTATTTGGTTTCAACATCGCTATTACTTTTAACGATCTTATCATGACGGGAGTTTTTAAATACTATTCGCGTAACAACAACCCAACTATTCAAATTAACCTCTCCCACCCTGAATCGGGCTGGGAATAGCCATCGAAATGTGGATTGCCATGAAAACCATGGGTGGATTCGAAATCAGAACGGTCACCAATCCATGTCCTCACCACACTGGACGTTGCTTGATAAGATCTGGTGTATTCAATGTGCCATCTGCGCTATCTAGGTTGGGTTCTAATTGCTCACATTGTCAATCAAAGCATTTTTTTTTTTTCAATTACCTGTGAAATGTAGAAAGTATTGTTCCTTCCGATAAATGTCTAATTTAATAAGTATTGTGTTCGTTTTTGTAAAAAAAAAAATATTTTTACTTTCTATTTCCTATAAGGTATAGAAAGTATGCTTTTCGGTTGATTATTTTGCTCTGATTTCAATATTTTCATATTTCTGGACGTTTCATAACCTCTTGAAAAAGAACAGGAAGAAAAAATAAAGAATGTAATTCTGTATCTCTGGAACAACTCAATCAATTTACTGAAATTTATATTTTATTTCCATTTTGAAACATGAAAATTAAAATTTATTTCCTATTTGAAACATGAAAATTAAAATTCCATAAAAGATATCCCTACAAAAATGAGATTTCCTATGAATACTTATACTTGAAGTCAGTGAAATTTCACCAGGAGGAGAGAGGGAATATGATGTGAGAAAGAGTGAGACGAAGGATTTGAACGGAGCCTTCCCATTGGTCAGGAAAACTGCTTTCCAAATTAAGGGGCGGAGCTAAGACGAAAGCTTCTCATAGTTTCAGCTTACAGTTTTCCATCGGGTAGTTCAAATGAACAATCTTAACCGTTGAAGCCTTCACAATTACCTAAGAAAAGTAGGTACATGAGGCTGAAAATTAAAAGTAAATGGTGAACATGAAGACTTTAAAATACGTAAAAAAATAAAAAAATATTTTGTCTTTACAAATTTGAACGCATCTAAATCAATATAATTACACAGATTTTTACAAATTTGTAAAAACAGTTAAAACGAAATTTTATGCAACTATATAGAATAGAATAGAATAGAATAAAAATATAATTGTATTTCTCAATAAGAGTTTACAATAGAGGTTGGGATACAAGTTAGTTAAACAATAAATCTAAAATTACATAATAAATTTTTAAAAACAGTTTCTACATGCTATTATTTTGCAGTGCCACATAAATTTTCCCCCCATTTTTCTTCTTCTTTTTTCTTTCTATTATTATTAATTTAAATGTTTAATATTACTGTATAAATAATTATATAAAAATCTAAATAACTATATAAATATATGATAAATCAAATCAAATCGAACGACAATATAAAGAAAAAATAAATAAAAAAAGTATGATAAATAAAATCTAATCGAACGTAAATATAAATATATGATAAATAAAATCTAATTGAACGTAAATATAAATATATGATAAATAAAATCTAATTGAACGTAAATATAAATATATGATAAATAAAATCTAATTGAACGTAAATATAAATATATATAAAATAAAATCTAAATAAACATAAATACAATAAATAAAATCTATAAATAAACTACAAATAAACAAAGTTTAGCCGAACAAACTATTCATTTCGTAGAAAGGATCTGAGTTTCAACGCTCCTAGAACATAAAAATATAGATTGTTCAGATGAGCCTTCGACTGGATCACCAATAATTCCTCTGCAGAGCTACCCATTTCACGTAAAAATTTCATCCTTAAGGCTGCGTAATGGGGACATTCTAATAAAAAGTGTTGTATGTTTTCGGGCTTATTTTGATTGCAGACACTACATGGTTCTTCCTGGTCCCAGCTGAATGACATCTTGTTGATGAAAAACCTAAGATTTTTCCCACTAAGGCGAAGTTGGGCGGCCACTCTACTTCTTTCTATCGGGCCTGGTTCCAGTAGGTAGCGTGTAACAAAGCTTTGTTTTGGTGTTGGATTATCTGGTCTAATCTTAATGTCCTTGTACATGATGTTGTAGGAAGAGCGAAGGAGTGATTGCCAATCTTCTTTCACTAGTGTTGAATAATAAGTGAGTAGAATGTCTTCTCTTTTCTCCTCAAGCATATTACTAGACTGTGCTTCCCATAAATATCCAAATTCCAATTGGACAAGCTTGTTTTTCAGGAGTGTACACCAGTTATACTTGGCAACATTGCACGATCTCTGATCAAGTAGGACCAGTTGGTCGTAACATTTTCGGGGGTATCTATCTGTTGTCATCTTTAAGAGCTTTCCCCACCATTCTAATATCTGGCAAAATGCGTAATAAAAGAGTTTGACAACACCCATTTCAAGACGCAACATGTAGCTGGCTGTATTTCTCGGCAGACAGTAAATAGATTTGTAAAATAAAGTTTGACATTTTTCAATAGTTCCCTCATATCGTAATGCCCAAATCTCAGACCCATAAAGTAGCGTAGATCTCACTATAGCTTGGAATAGTTTGACTCGGCTATCCAGAGAGTCAGTTTTAGAGCTGATGAGAATCTGCCTCACATTCCCCACGGCCACTCTTCCTTTCGACAGCGCTTGTTCTGCGGCCTTATAAAACACCCCGTGGGATGAAAACAAAACACCTAGATAATTGTATTCGTTCCGTATCTCCATCTGATTATCCTGGTAGTGGAAGACATCTCGTGCTGACACTCTGCCTCCCCTTCTGAATATAACAACTTTAGATTTTGATACATTGACCATCATTTTATTTTCTAAACAGTAAGAACTAAGAGCGTTTAACTTTTTTTGAAGATCAATTTTATCAGTGGCGAATAGTATAAGGTCATCCGCGTATAACAAAAGCAAGATGTCTGAAACCTCATTGATACTAATGCCATTCAACCCTTTGTTTCTTAAAAATAATTCTAGGTCGTTCAGAAATATTAGAAAGGTAAGCGGAGAGGCTGAGTCACCCTGTAATACGCCTTTGGTGATTTTCCTCGCGGTTGACAGTTTATTACTGACCCTGATTTGTGCTTCGGCACTCTTGTAAATTTTTTCAAACATTGAAATGATTTTTGGTGTGATTCCAGCATTGAACATTTTAATTTTCAGTAAGTAGTGGTCAACTTCCGAGAATGCCGATTTATAGTCAATAAAGGCGGCGTATATTTTTCTGTGCCGTATGAGATATATACTAATTATGCTGGAGAGAGTAAACAAATTATCCGTGCATCCTCTGCCGGGGCGGAATCCTGATTGTGCTTCTATGAATTTGTTGTTAGTTTCACACCAGCAAAGTATTCTTTGGGCCAGAAGATGCGTGGCTAACTTTAATATATTATTTAGTAATGCAATACACCTGAAGTTGTTTGGGTCTGTAGCATCACCCTTTTTATGCAGCATAAAAAAATGAGACTTAGTTAATTCATTTGGTAGATTCCCTCCGTTGAACAAAAAGTTAAGAAATCGCAAGATATCCTGTCTCCAGTTATCGTCCAGTAATTTTATATATTCATTTAAAACGTTATCTGGGCCAGGACTTTTGCCATTTTTTAATTTTGAAATACATGTATTTAGCTCACCAATGCAAAAATCTGAGTCGTCCATTGAGTCTCTCATTTCGTTGTTTAATTGAAGAGGAAGCACAGTATCACAGGCTGGAAATACCTGTACAAGATACTCATTCCATGTTGACATAGGAATCTGCTGACATTTGTTTTCTTTCTTAGGTTTAAATTTTAACACAGTTTTCCAAAACTCACTAGCATTTTTTACATCACGTAGCTTGCTTTTAAAATTTTCTTCGTGGGTCTTTTTTCTCTCCTTACACAAAAGGAAATATTTTTTCTTAGTTTTATGAAATAATAATAGTTCATCATTGTCTCTTGATTTAAACCATTGTTTATACTGTTTCCTCATTGTTTTTTTAAGCTGCCGACATTCTTGATTGAACCATGGATTTCTGTTGTAAATAAATTTCGTATTAGGTTTATACTGACGAATCATTTGGAGGTGAGATGCTGTGTCAAGGACTTTCTTTTTTAGGTGACAGTAGATATTTTCTGTTTCTTGTGGCGAGACATAGTTAGCATTAATTAATTCCCTGAAGTCTTCTGCCTTTTCGTCACACCAAATGTAACGAGTTATAACGTTATCTGGTCCACTCTGGATGTGAACGGAGGCATTATGAGCCCCCCAATCAAAGCTCAATCTGAGTACAACAGGCAGATGATCCGAGGTAAGAAAATCTTCGGAGACACACAGCTCCCGCACTTCCGAGCACAACTCCAAGGCGATCCATACCAGGTCAACCACGCTTTTTCCAATCTTGCTAATGTAAGTATACTGGCCTGGTATGTCACCAAGAGTTCTGCCATTCAATGCAACAAGCCCATATCCCTCCATGAACTCTATCAAGGATTCACCTCTCCTGTTCAGAACTTGGTCCAGAGAGCACCGTTGAGGAAGCAATGAGAAATCCTGCGCAAAACCATCCATGAAGTTTCCATCTGCAATACGTGAATTGAAGTCACCTCCTATTAAAATGTTAGAGTAACCCCGTTCATATAAATCACTAATAACTAGACTTAGCAAATTCAGAGCCTCACTTTGATCATAATTTGGACTAATGTATATGTTGCCAAGTATGAGACTCGAACTGGTTCCGATTATTTTTACAATTAACCATAAGTTCGAACTATCAATTACTTCAAGTTTTATGTCGTGCTTGTAAAAAAATATAGACCTCCACTAGCTCTCCCCTTCTGTTTGTTTTTTATTGCCGGGGTTGACACTATATTGTAAAACTTCTCAAATAATTGTAAGCGAGGTGTATCTGTTAGCCATGTTTCACTTACGCAAATTACGTCCCAATTCAGAAGCATTTTAAATTCATTGGAGTCCAAATTATTTAATTTTGAAATTCCATTTATATTCCAGAATGTGATTTTTATGTTATTTTTATGCTGCACATTACTATCGGGTTCAACTAGGTGTGGAGTTGCGAATTCTCCTGATCCGATATTTTTCGCTGAAAAAAATCCTCGATACCGGGCTGAGATTGCTTTGAACCAGTTATTACTCCAGCGGGGAGCCTCCCAGCTGAAGCAGAGGGGTTGATATTCTGAGGCGCTGTGGTTAGATCGACCATCATGCTGTCCTCAGCTCCGAAGAGACCTGCAGCAAAGAGACCTGCACTACCGGACCCGGAGGAGGAGTGACCAAAGTAATCTTCAGTTATTCCATTGTGACGTTTATTTTGAAGTTCCTCGGGGGAGTGAGATAGCGCTCGTTTTGGTCTTACTTGTCTACTCACCGATTCAGGAGCACCTACCTCTGATTCGAAGTTTCGTGTTATCAAACGATCGTACTTAACAATTGCAAATTTTCCTTCCGCTCTCAGCTGTTTCATCTGTGCAAGGAGTGGCTTTCTTTTTTCTCTTACTTCCGGTGGAAAGTCTTCACGTATACTGATGCCTGTATCCTTAAGAACTTTGCTATTCCTTAGAATTATTTCTTTTCTACGCTCCGTGGTGAATGCGACAATGATGGGTTTGTTTTCAGCCTCCCAGGTACCCTGTCGTTTACAAAAGTCAACTTCGCTCAAGGAAAAGTCTACAAGGGATAATTTTTGGACAAATAAAGTCAAAATTTTCTCTTCTAGATCAGACTTTTTTTCCCTAGGCTCCCCTTTAATTCCAAATATAATAACTCTTTTTCTGTGAAAATCCTGTTTTAAAGTTTTAATTTCTTTACTATGTTTGTTTACCTCAACATTTATTGGGCCTAGGTTACCTTGAATAGTGTCTAACTTCTTATTCACAAGTTCGTCACTTTTCTTCATAGACTCCATTGCGGTTCTGATTGATTTCATTTCTCCTATGAGTTCCATCATATATGCTTCTGTAGTCATTGTTACAACAAGAAAATATATATATATATATATATATAAAAAAAAAAAAAAAAAATTATGCAACTATAATCTTATTATTACTTCTTGTCGTCACTTGTTG
Source organism: Bactericera cockerelli (assembly GCA_024516035.1). Lineage (NCBI taxonomy): Eukaryota > Metazoa > Arthropoda > Insecta > Hemiptera > Triozidae > Bactericera > Bactericera cockerelli. The sequence continues at coordinate 9,389,085 of CM044955.1, forward strand.
AAAATATTTTGTTGTTTCAACTATTAAAATAAGTTTTACTTTGACGGACCTATGACAGTAATGTAACTTGTGTTTAGCTTTCTTTTTATTCAGAATAATACAAAAAGAATCTTCTTATTATGTGAAAATATATCCCTACCAATAATTATAGTACTTCTAGAACTTATTACATAATAATTCTTACCTCCTTTATCTAAACCTTTATTATAAATCTGACATTTTTAAAAAAACTGTAAAGTAAATAAACCTTTTTTGGATCAATCTATGACAGTACAAAAAACAAGTTATCAAATTTGTGTTAATCACTACTCAAACTCGCTTTACTAAATCTACGCTCAAACCGGGACTTGAACCACCGACCTCCGGGTAACAAGTCCACCGCATTATCGATCAAGCTACTGAGGTCGGTAATACAAAAAACAAACAAATTATTATAATAGATAAATATAAATACTAGCTATCATAGACCGAACCAATTCAGATTTTGCTGAGGCACAAAAACGTAAACTAAAAAAAAATTATAATAAATTCAACAAAAACTTTCCCTAATATGAAACTAACGCCTCTACGGTAATAGTGCTATGTGGCAAGCAGACCCACTGAACGGTCGACCCTACCGTCATGTAGGCCAGAGTACTCTGGTTCGATACCCGGCCAAATGCATCTCTCCCGCCAACTCCTTGCTATACTCGGGTAAACTACATATACATATTCAACTATAATTAGTACTACAACTGCATCTACTTTAGTTACTAGTATAAAATATAAGAAAAAATGAAAAAAAAATTATATTTGGTACTTCGAGAAAAGCGTGTTCCCACCATCTGATGAAGGGCCGTATTATAAAAAAGAATTAGTAAATCTGAGCCGACCTTTAGGGCCGAATTAATAGATGTCATTGTAACACCTGTGCGGCGCTAAGTCTCGGATTGCGTATTATCCTAGATATTGAAGCAATGACTTAAGTTATCGATTTTGTCTATTAATTAGATTTTATCAGCTGAAAGCCCGGCTTAAATATCTACAGTTGTTGTTAAGGTGAAAGTTAAGGGATAGTGTCCACCTGTCCACTAATATTAACTAATCCTGTTCCATAATTTGGACCTAAATGTTTTCTTGACTTATATAATAGATACCTAGAACTAGTTAGTTAGATCTAATCTTAACTTGGCACACTACCCATTTACCCAGGGATGATTGTTTAAAACAAAAGAAGTTTATAACATTATATAAATAAAGTTGAAGTTGTAAAGATTCGAAAAAAAATCTAAATAAATTGTAATAAGACTAGTCACTAGACAGTACTCAGTACAATCAAACCTGGATATAAGAGAACGATTTCCAGGTCAATTTTACCTCTCCATAAGGGAAAATAACCTCTTTATAACAGAAACCTGGATATAAAAGAACTAATATTATAAGACCAGATCAAATTATGTTCTTAACAGGGAAAAAACTTTTTTATAAGAGGAACCTGGATATAAGAGAACTGGATAGAACAATTTTCAGGTATATTTTACCTTTCTAAAAGAGAAAACAATCTCTTTACAAGAGAAACCTGGAAAAAATAATAATAATAATATAGTCCTTTGAGTTCTCTTATACAATATCCAGGTTAAACTGTATAAAAGTATAAAAGCGCGGGATTAGCTCAGTGGTTAAGCACTCGCTTGCCATGCGGAAGGTCCCGGGTTCGATACCCCGTGACGAAAAAAATTTGTATTCTTAATTTGGTTACAATTGTTTGTAAGGGATACCTTCCGGTGCGTTCGTGTTGACCCAGCACCTAATTGGGAAGTATTGTGTCACTTCTCGCCCATCAGAGGGGAGGCGTACTTTGGGATGGGCAGGCTACAACACAGACCACAAGCATCTACAGTAGCTCCTGTTTCATGGCTACGAAATAAAACGGCTATGAAACACTCATCCTTAAAAAAAATAAGGAAAGTAAAAAAATACTGACTGTTTTTTTTTTTTTTTTTTTTTGAGCCAAAAGTAAGATAAAAAAATAATATTAAAACTTCTCCCCCCAGACCCCTACGAGCTAGCGTGCGCCCTGAGCCGGGGTATGAGTGGCGGGGGCGGCGGGGGTCAGGTGCAGCTGTGGCAGTTCCTACTGGAGCTGCTAGGGGAGCCCGCCAATGGGGGCGTCATCACGTGGGAGGGGCGCCAGGGGGAGTTCCGGCTGGTAGATCCGGATGAAGTGGCCCGCCAGTGGGGGCGGCGCAAGTCCAAGCCGAACATGAACTACGACAAGCTGAGCCGAGCCCTGAGGTGAGATTTTTTTTTTTTAAATAATAATTATTAAAAAAAATTAAAAAAAATAAAAAATAAAAAAAATGCCCGCAGCACGGGTGTATATTTACGAGCCTAGCTCTATTTGCAAACAGAAAACAAATAAAATGAATATATCACCCAAGAAAGGTTTAAAAACAATCATATCACAGTTATATAAATAAATAAAAATCAAGTGAAGTTAAAAAAAAAAAATCAAGTGAAGTTAAAATCAGCACTGAAATTTGCTGCCCTCATCATAAAGATTTCTTGAGACTATGAGGCATTTGAGGCCCACCCATATTACAATGAGCATGTATGTAAATAATAATAATAACACTCTTTAATGGAAGGTAACCATGCACCAGGCGAGGTTAATGCTGAAAGCAATTTTTTTTATTTTCTTTGATATACGGATATCACTTTGATATACGGGTATCGCAAAATACAATACTTTCCTTATTATAGGATAAGGAAAGTAAAAATCCTTCACTAGATTTAAATATAAATAAAAAATCCTTAAAATTAAATCCTAAATAGTAAAAAGATCACATTTACTTAATTGTAATGCCAGCTTCCGTGGCGTAATGGTTGTGACTCGCGACCGTAGTAAAGAGTTTCCGAGTTCGACTCCCGGTTGGAGCAGACTTTTCGAAGAAAATTCTGTTCCATCCAAACATGTGAGGCTGGCATTTCCGGCCCTACCCAGGCTGGGTGAGGTTAATGTAGGTAGCTGGTACGATTCCCAGCGAACGGAGGGTAAAACCCCCGTTCTCACTACTTCAAATCAGGACATACCTACATCAGAATTAAAATGAACTGGTCACAATAGATCTAAAAAGAGGTCGGTGTGATAATTAGTGCTTCCCTTGTGGAACTCCAACCAATCTATAATAATAATAATAATAATGAGGCCCATTTTCAGCAAATTTCAGCATTTTCCGCAAAAAAAAACAGCAAAAAAAACCCTGTTTTGTGTGACAGGACCAGATTTCATTTTGTTGAAAGCGTGTTAGGTTGCGAAGACTATGGAAGATGCTGAGGACAAACATTATGTACATAAAATATGTTTGTTGGAGTATTTTTTATTGTAAAAATATTTCTATACGTCTCACACAAGTATGATCAATTTTTGAATTCGTTTTCATTTGTTTAATTCTGATTCCCAGGTACTACTACGACAAGAACATTATGACCAAGGTACATGGAAAGCGCTACGCCTACCGGTTCGACTTCCAAGGTCTCATGCTCGCCTGCCAAGCCCAGAGCCACGCCTCCAACACAAGCGACGCCTACAAGCTGGCCCAGCACACTAACTCCTCCCCGTATGGACACGCCCCCTCGACTCCTAGTGGCTCTTTCCACGCCCCTCCTCCTTCCTATTGGTCGATTTACAGCTCAATGCAGCCCGCCCCGCCCCGCTATAGTAACGTGAGCTCGGGACTGTGATAGGTCATTGACCTTAGTGGCTCGATCGATAAGGCGACAGACTCGTTACGTGAAATAGACAGTGCCGAATTACATAACAGGATTAAGGCCCGAATTATAGAATAGGATTAAGGCCCGAATTACAGAACAGGATTAAGGCCTGAATTACAGAACAGGGTTAAGGCTCGAATTACAGGACAGGATTAAGGCCCGAATTATAGAATAGGATTAAGCCCCGAATTTTGAAACAGGATTAGGTAATCTTAATGGACATCCCTTAACTGTCACTTTGACAATAACTGTAGAGGTCATATTTAAGCCGGGCTATAACTGTAAAACTACATAAACTTCCGTGGCGTAACGGAGCTGTGACCAGCCTTCGTGACGGAAAATCTTGCTTTGACATACCTATCGGTCAGTTGATAAAATCTAAGGGTCGGCTTAGATTTACAATTCCTGTTTCATAATACGGCCCTAAATTTAATAGAATAGAATATACCTTGTTTATACTGCCTAGGTAAGACTGAAACTCCCTGTACTCCAGCAGTCAGTCTGTAAGTTTAAGCCCCAGGCTGTAAGCCAGACTGTCCCCACTTCGGACTATAGTGCGCAGACTGTCCCCCACTTCGGACTATAGTGCGCAGACTGTCCCCCACTTCGGACTATAGTGCGCAGACTGTCCCCCACTTCGGACTATAGTGCGCAGACTGTCCCCCACTTCGGACTATAGTGCGCAGACTGTCCCCCACTTCGGACTATAGTGCGCAGACTGTCCCCCACTTCGGACTATAGTGCGCAGACTGTCCCCCACTTCGGACTATAGTGCGCAGACTGTCCCCCACTTCGGACTATAGTGCGCAGACTGTCCCCCACTTCGGACTATAGTGCGCAGACTGTCCCCCACTTCGGACTATAGTGCGCAGACTGTCCCCCACTTCGGACTATAGTGCGCAGACTGTCCCCCACTTCGGACTATAGTGCGCAGACTGTCCCCCACTTCGGACTATAGTGCGCAGACTGTCCCCCACTTCGGACTATAGTGCGCAGACTGTCCCCCACTTCGGACTATAGTGCGCAGACTGTCCCCCACTTCGGACTATAGTGCGCAGACTGTCCCCCACTTCGGACTATAGTGCGCAGACTGTCCCCCACTTCGGACTATAGTGCGCAGACTGTCCCCCACTTCGGACTATAGCGCATGCGCTGTGAACTTGTGGGAGTGTCTTGCTTATCTTAACAATCATATTCTATAATTCGGCCCGAAGGCGAGTAATTGTGACATCTCATTGTAGCCGTGTTTTTCTTTTTGGGACATTTTTTTTTCACGGTTCGGTATTTTCAAATATTTCCATTTCTGAGGTTGAACAATGTCAACCCCAAGTAGGTTTGGGAAAGGGCAAAGTGAAAGAAGAAAAAGATATATAAAATTCGGGTCTTAGGCAAGATGGAGAACCCTCATAGAAATAGTTTGTAAGTTTTATTTCTTCTAGATATGTTGTGTTAACTCCACACAGTGCGCTGTGTTGAGTTCACATTTGTAAATATTGTTCGTAAATACATTTTGTTTTGGTTACATATAAATCAGTGCATTTTATTTCAACACGTTTTTTTCACAGCGAAGTAAATCCTGACATTTAAGACTCGAGTGCAGGGAAATATCTGCAGTAGTCTAGAGAATCAATAAGAGAAATTATATATATTTCAAAGGTAAAACATTTCTTTCAACTCACTACCGAGAGGAAGCGTGCCAGTGATATAAGAGGCACGCTTGAGAAATTATCTGTTGGATTTGTATTCTTTATAATCATCATTACAACACTTATACAATTGTTTGTAAGGGATACCTTCTGATGCGCTCGTGTTGACCCAGCACCTAAATGGGAAGTATTGTGTCATTTCTCACCCATCAGAGGGCAGGCATACTACGGGATGTGCAGGCTACAACACAAACCACCAGCATCTACAGTTCTTTTTTTTTTTTTTTTTTTTTAATATACTTCAATTTATTCAAATTGTTTGTATGTTACATAATAAAATTATAAAAACAAAATACATTAAATTAAACATAAAATACTTATACACAAGAAAACAGAGAAAGAGAGGGGGGGGGGGGGGGGGGGGGAGAGGGGAGAGCAGAGAGGAGAGAGGGGGAAGAGAAGAGAGAGAGAAGAGAGAGAGGAAGGAAGAAGAAAGGAGAGAGAGAAGAGAAAGAGAGAAGAGAGAGAAAAGAAGGAGAGAGAGAGAGAGAGAGAAGGAAGGAGGAAAAAGAAAAGAAGGAAAAGAGAAAAGGAGAAGAGAGAGAGAGAGAGAGAGAGAGAGAGAGAGAGAGGGAGGGAAGGAAAAAGAAAGGGAGAAGAGAGAGAAAGAAGAAGAGGAAGAGAGAGAGAGAGCGACTGAGAAAGAAAAGGTGAGAGAGAGAGAGATAATGGGTAAGTTGTTTATAGGATTATATAATTAATACACAATAAAATCATAATTATTTATACTAATTATTTGCACCGAAATCGAACTGAGGAACTCTTCAATGGAATAAAATGCTTTTTTAAGTAGATAGTCTTCGATGTATAATTTGAATGCTCTATCTGGTAATTCTCGGATGTTATTGGGTAGTTTGTTATACAGGGTGGACCAAAAAAACGTTTACAACCCGTTAATGGTAGATTACTGACGACATTTCTAGGACGGATCTGCAATCCGTTTTTTCGGATTCGCCTTTATAACTGCACAAAGTGATTTTTTGCAACTTTCTGAAAAAGTCCGACTTTGGCTTATTCTTCAGGTCAGAACTTTTTTCCTGTTTAAGATGAGTTGATTTTGTACATTTCTGCAGAAAGCCAACAAAATTTCGATGTTTCTAGCTACACTACTTTGTTGTTTACGGTTTGGTTTGGCATCTTTTTTGACACCTGAATAGAAAAAAAAATCTCATGTAAATTTTTTACACTTTGAAACACTCAAGATTTGCCCGAGCAAATAGTTTTCAAGCATATTTTTCTGCATTCTATGAAATATTATCTTTAAACTTCTTGAGTTTTTTTAGTACAAGTTACATTATTATAATTCGGATGCTGAAATGGCAGATACGCATTTAGCATATGGAGTTGCCAACAGGAACATTTGGGATCACGTGAAAAACATAGTTTACGAAATCTGGTAGCAAGAATCCTGTTGACATTCGATGACCTGACAGAAAAACCTGGAATCTTCCGCAACATTCGACGGAACATGATGAAGAGGTTCAACCTTTGCATCCAGGAAGGTGGACGCCACTTCCAACAGTTCCTCTAAGGGAATTGAGAAGGGGGGGAGAGAGAGAGAGAGAGAGAGAGAGAGAGGCAGAGAGCGAAAGAGAGAGAGAGAGAGAGAGAGAGAAAGGCAAGAAAGTAGAGGGACAGTTCTGAGTTAGAACTTAGGTACTAAAGTCACCATTGGTTTCAAAAATTTGTGTGAGGAGAATCCATAGTCTGTACCATGGCTAAATAAAAAATGGCAATAGTCTTTTTTATTTTGTAGTCATGAATTTTACTTCCGAGAAATTTCTAATATTAGAAATCGGAAGTATTGTGTTTTGCTGGCTCTGGCGTTCGGACCTTGTGGACTAGCTTACCACTGAGCTAATCGTGCGCGTCTAATCGTTTCTCATTGAACATACTAACACAAAATGTTTTTTTAAATACCTTTTTGTTTATATCAAAATAGTATAAAACATAATAAAGACTGCAAAAGTTTATTAATTTTACAAAATATTATTTTGTTTTTTTCAAGACTTCTATTTAGAGTTGGCAATCGGTAAATATTTGTTTTTTAAAAACAGTCTCTCAGGGACTTACATGAATAATAATTATGTGTATTGTGATACCAATAGTATCTGATGTAACTCAATTTACAGATGGTATTACCCCCAAAAAAACCATAAGTTGTTGGTGTTACAACAGGTCAGATACAGGTATGAATAAAATATTCCATCAGATTTTTTTGATAATTAAAATAATATTGACCGTCGATAATTGAACCTTGGTCATGCGACTAACACTCTTAGCACTACCACATTTAGCTAACACCACTGACAATCTGAGAAGCACGAAATTTATCATTTGAATTTTCCTAAACTGGCTGATGAAGGCATGTGAGACCGCGGTATTCAAAAAAAGCAATGTAAACAATTTTGGTAAACAATACAAGACGCCTTACATATATAGTCTACAGCTAGAAAACTCTTAGGATTTTTGAAGAGTTTTTGGCAAACATCTAATAATTTTTCCCAGAAGATCACGTGATAAAAAATCGTAAAATTATTTTGTAGCATCCTCGGGGCGGCCGCCAACTTTTATCAAACTTGCCCATGTCTGTGCCAAAATTTGTTCGGACAAATGTCGAGTGTTTTATTTAGTAAAAAAGTTTTTTTGGGTGTTTTTTTTCTGTTCAGGTGTAAAAAAATATGACAAACCAAATCGTAAAAAACAAAGTAGTGTAGCTAGAAACATCGAAATTTTGTTGCCTTTCTGCAGAAATGTTCAAAATCAACTCATCTTAAACAAGAAAAAAGTTCTGACCTGAAGAATAAGCCAAAGTCGGACTTTTTCAGAAAGTTGGAAAAAATCACTTTGTGCAGTTATAAAGGCGAATCCGAAAAAACGGATTGCAGATCCGTCCTAGAAATGTCGTCAGTAATCTACCATTAACGGGTGTAAACGTTTTTTTGGTCCACCCTGTAGAACTTCACTCCGTGATAGTTACTACCATTTCTAGTTGCTCCTGTTTCATGGCTACGAAAAAGATACGGAAAAAAATACATATTATATTTGATCCTATATAAAGGCTGGTCTGGTCATGTGCTCAATATTGTTCATTTCTTAAGTTTCAAAAAGAAATTTTGATGAATCAGCTGATCACTTCCTGGATATGAACTCCAGAGCTACGGGCTGATCAGGGCTGTTGATTAGCAGAGACCTGCAGTCCAGTTTGATGAGTCAGCTGATCATTTCCTGGATATGAACTCCAGAGCTACGGGCTGATCAGGGCTGTTGATCAGCAGAGACCTGCAGTACAGTTTGATGAGTCAGCTGATCACTTCCTGGATATGAACTCCAGAGCTACGGGCTGATCAGGGCTGTTGATCAGCAGAGACCTGCAGTCCAGTTTGATGAGTCAGCTGATCATTTCCTGGATATGAACTCCAGAGCTACGGGCTGATCAGGGCTGTTGATCAGCAGAGACCTGCAGTCCAGTGCGCCTCCATGCCACTTGATGTGGTAGCGCTGAGTCAGCTGAAACAAATGATTGGTTTATTTGTGTTAATTATTATATTTCACATAAAAATGATAACTTATTGTAATTAACACAAATATATTACTTTATGTGTGAATCACGATGAGATACTCGTATTAATTGGTAGTCAAGTGGTTAACGCGCTAGTCTAGTAATCCAGATAGCGTAGCGATCCGTTGGTTATTTATTTTGTACAATCCACAATCAATAACACAATCGCACCCAGTGCAAGAATTTTTCTTCATTGATTTGAGTTTGTGACCACATAATAATAAGACTATGAGGGATAGAAGGTAGAAAATGCTTTGAGCATTAACCTCCTCTGATGGTTACCTCCCGGGTCGAGATCTCCCTGCCAGATCCAATCTCATGTATATTTAAAGTCACGTGATCAATTTTCACCAATTAACAGAGCTCCAAATTGATCACGTGAGGTTGATTATTTTTCTTAAAAAAAAAAAAAAAAAGATTACTTCGAGGCACTTTAAACTTGATCAGAATTTTCCGCTCCGGCCGGGATTCGAACCCACAACATCCGGCTCAGTAACCAATGCTCTTAATCACTGAGCCACGGAGGCGACACAACTGTCGTGGTGCATGATTCTTTGTGAAACAACCCTGTCGAAGTAGCGCTATTCCTTGTTCTTGCTTGATGAGAAATGAAAGTTGCATCGCGCCGTTGAAAACGCAACAACATGACAAGTTCTCCTCTATAATACGACTTTGACCACATAGTTGTTGTTGTTGTAGTCAGCTTGGCTTGGAAGGGTGAGTGATGGTCTCCAGGCAACTTTATTTCAAAGTTGGCTCGTCCTGAACCACATATTTCTATGTGCAATCAACCATCAGCAACCATCGATCTACCATCAACAAAACAACAGACTACAAGAGACTACATACAGGACCACATAGTAATACATTTTGAGCTTACTGCTGGAATAATGGGACTCATAAACGCTACTCGGGCGGCATAAATAGATAGAATTTCACACTCCGATTCGCCACTCTACATACATGTACTTGCAAAATTAATATGTATCCTGAAGACACGGAAGGAGCCATTGCTCTCCTTTAGCAGCAATGGCGTCTTCACATAGTGACCCAGTCACTCAATCCTTCCACCACCTCTTTTCCTCATCTCGTCAAATTCACTCCAATCTCTATTCTAGTATGTTGTCAACTAGAAAACCCCTGCACCTTGCATGATGTACTTCAGGCAAACGAAAAAGCAAGAGTATTGGAAGTGCAAAATTTGACCGAAGAACGAAAGAGGACACGGAAAATAAATAAATAAATAGCATAAATAAGGCGATATTATTAGTACCTTCATGGCAAGCAGCTGCAGGCTCTGCTCAGAGCCCCGCCGAGCTATGCAGGTCCGGGGCCCGTGCCCGAAAGGTAGCAGCAGGTAGGGGCTCACGGCGGCGTACAGGGGCTCCCGGCGGAGCCACCGCTCAGGGACGAAGGCGTCGGGGTGGGGGAAGTATTCTGGTAGACGGCACGTTACCTGGTTCTGGGTCACACAGAGAGTCTGGAAGAGAGACGAAATGCTTGAATTAAAGATAAAAAGATAAAGAGCTTCAGAACACCGAAGTTAAGCGACATCCAGCGAGGTTAAGACTTGGATGGGTGACCATTCAAATTCTAATTCTCGTGACGCTGGCTTTTCCCGGCCCCACTCAGGCCGGGTGAGGTCAATGTGAGTAGCAGGTTTGTGAGTTTCCTGCGAATGGAGGGTAAAACCCCCGTCGTGATATGACCATGGCAGTTGAAAGCGACGAAACCCCACTTAAAAAAAAAAAAAAGATAAAGAGCTAGTTATTTGTGTTATTATGTCACAATATTTAGTGGGTAGCATTGACATTACGAGAACTAATGCATCATATCTCCAACCAACCGTCATATTTCAATATTTATCTCGTAACTCCACCACTGGTCGTTGCCCACTCTACAACTACCCGAATTGTCCTCACGAGGCTAGGGTAGGCCCCGACATCCAAAGTACAGAGTTGGAAAAATTCCAACCCCGCCGATATTCGAACCCTGGTCACCTGGAGTGCAAGCCGAGCATGCTACCGCTAGGACAAGTGACTGAAATGCTTGAATTCGAGCGACCGGATTTTTTTCTCTCACATCCAGATTTTTCTAAAAAAGGTCATTCTCGCGGTTGGGTAGAAGAGATTGCCACAGGCAATTATTCCCGCCCTCTTTATAGGACATTAGCTTTATATTTTTTTTTTTTTTTTTTTTTTTCTTGTTTCTTTGTTCAATCTATTTATTTTTTCTTTATAATATTGTATGATATTGTAAGAAAGCATAATATAATAATAATAATTCTCCATCATAGAGAAGATTATTGAACTTAGAAATTGATCTCCTATATACAGGGTGGGGCAAAAGTCTGGAAACCCCTGAATAACTTTCGAATGGCTTCTTCGGTAAAATTAAAATTTTGTATGGTAAACCGGGCTAATAAGACCTTCTCTTAGAGTGGGGTCTAGTTTTGTTACCGGTCCCCATGTCGGGGCCAGGGGGGCCAACTTTATTTTTTTAAATACGAACCCCCACCTTGCGATACATTTTTGGAAAGGTCTTTAAATAAGAAATACATTGGTGCAAATTTTATTTTTTTAATATTAACTGTTTGCAAATTGCGTCCAACTTTGTGTATGCAGTAAAGTCTGGAAACCCCTGAATATCTTCCGAAAGAGCTTTCTCAGTAAATTTAAAATTGTGTACGGTAATCCTTGGTAATTAGACCTTATATTAGAATGGGACCGATTTTTTTTTACCGGCCCCCATGTCGGGGCTAGGGAGGCCAACTTCATTTTTTTTTATACGAAACCCCACCTTGCGATACATTTTTGGAAAGGTCTAATTACCCCGACTTACCGTGCACAGTTTTCAATTTACTGAGAAAGCCCGTTCAAAAGATATTCAGGGGTTTCCAGACTTTACTGCATACACAAAGTTGGACGCCATTTGCAAATATTTAATATTAAAAAAATAAAATTTGCATCAATGTATTTCTTATTTAAAGACCTTTCCAAAAATGTATCGCAAGGTGGGGGTTCGTATTTAAAAAAATGAAGTTGGCCCCCCTGGCCCTGACATGGGGGCCGGTAACAAAAATTGACCCCACTCTAAAAGAAGGTCTTATTAGCCCGGTTTACCTTACAAAATTTTAATTTTACCGAAGAAGCCATTTGAAAGTTATTCAGGGGTTTCCAGACTTTTGCCCCACCCTGTATATTCAGGTTTCTCTTATATTCAAGATGACTGTACTTTCTAGGAAAAAATTATGTAGGGTGATGCGGAAGAGAATGCCGTTGGGATTAGAACCACCCTTGATGAAGTTTTGTTTCTATAATTGTAATTTATACTCCTTGTATGTAAATAATCCTTGTATGTATAATTGTATACATCCCTGTACAGTCTAACTGTAAATAAAACTTGATCAAATTTGTACAATAATAATAAGTAGGTACATGGTACCTAAGTATACCATGGTACCTATGGTATATCTAAGTATAGTGTATACTTATTAATAAGACAAGTTATGACACATTTGTGTTAATCTCAATCATGAATACACAGTTAATCAAACTCGTCTTTCTAAATTTTTGCAACAGCTCCGGAGTGCAAACCACAGACCTCCAGATTACGAGTCCGCCTCCTTATCGATCCAACTGCTGAGGTTAGTAACCAATCACAGTACTTGGTCTTTTTTTTTGTTGAGGATTTAGAACGAAATAATTTTCTGGTCACAATAGATCTAATAGAGGTTGGTGTAAGAATTGGGGCTTCTCTTGTGGGACTCCAACCAGTTTATAATAATATACGAGTATATCTCCCTTGCCTTTATCCCATATTAACTTATGTTGCTTTTGGGGTCGGCATTGTTCAAAATCATGGTTGAGGTTGGTAGGGTGGAGCACGTTTTTCATGGCTGGATGCCGTTCCTAACGCCAACGATTTTATTTGGTTTTAACGTCCTGATCTGGACGGGGGTGTTATCCTCCATTCGCTGGGAATCGTACCAGCTACCCTTATTAACCTCACCCAGCCTGGGTAGGGCAGGAAATGCCAGCCTCACGTGTTTGGAGGGAACTGAATTTTCTTCAAAAAGTCTGCTCCAACCAGGGATCGAACTCTGGATCTCTGGACTACGGGCAGTAGTCACAACCATTACGCCCCGGAGGCTGGCTTTATAATGATATATAATAATAAAAATAATAATATCGCCTTATTTATACTGCTTTATAATGATATATAATAATAAAAATAATAATATCGCCTTATTTATACTGCCCGATTAGGACTATTAAAGTCCCATTATTCCAGCAATAAGCCCAATTATTATATAACTCCCTTGCCTTTATCCTATATTAACTTATGTTGCTTTTGAGGTCGGCATTGTTCAACCTCATGGTTGAGGTTGGTAGGGTGGAGCACGTGTTTTATGGCTGGATGCCCTTCCTAACGCCAACGATTCTATTTGGTTTTAACGTCCTGATGTGGACGGGGGTGTTACCCTCCATTCGCTAGGAATCGTACCAGCTACCCACATTAACCTCACCCAGCCTGGGTAGGGCCGGAAATGCCAGCCTCACGTGTTTGGAGGGAACAGAATTTTCTTCGAAAAGTCTGCTCCAACCGGGGATCGAACTCGGGATCTCTGGACTACGGGCAGTAGTCACAACCATTACGCCACGGAGACTGGCAGTAAGCCCAATTATTATGTGGTAAAAATCCCAAATAAGAGGATAACTTGTCATGTCCCGGCTGGGTTTCGAACCCACGACCTCTGGATTCACAGAGTGCCGCCTTTACCTTACCACTGAGCTACCGGGATATACAGTATGTCTCAGAAGTCCTAGCGGAGGCCTGTAACTTTTGAACGGCTGGGAATTTTGAAATTCTGTTTTTTTCTAGACATAGGAAAAGGCCCATGGCAAATCTGATGGTGATGTTAAAATTCAGGTTCGGCCCCCGGAAGTGACATTTTTTGATAAAAAATGGCCATTTCTCTCGAAATTTAAATGAGAAGGTATACTTTGTGTTTCATATTATTAATCTACTGGCCATAACAGGTAATTATACAAAGTTTCATTTTTCTGCCATAACCAGGGGCGGAGGTATGGAGGCTGAAAGTTTAAAATTCAGATACCACATTGATTGGCAATGTGGGATCTATTGCTCACAAAATGTTTTTTGAAATCGTTCTTTTAAGCACCAAAACAATGAAAACGCCAATATGTATCATCCTTCAATCAGTGTCGGAGTAAAAAATCATTATGTTGAAGATTATGATTTCGAGTTTACCTACTGCACAAATATCACAACTAAAATATTATTTTACCCTGTAGGTAGGTAAGTTTTCAGTTGTTGAGTTTACAAGCTTCTGAGTTTATTGGCTTGATGAAAAAATATCAATATGTACCATTTCATTAATTTTATTAATAATTCATGTTTCCGTATGAATCCGGTTCGACTCTTAAGAATTGTCATGTTGAGAAGAAAAACTACGCTAAATGTGAATAAGAGCTTCATTATTATTATATCATAAGAAATATAAGAAAAAAAAAATTAAATAAATTTAAAAAAAAATACAAAAAAATATTAATTCCCATCGCTGATGAAAGGTAAGTGCAATGTAGTGTTGTTGACTTCCAACTTGGAGACCGAACCTTCAAGTTGGAAAAAAATCACAATCTGGTTATTTTTTTACTTCGCCACTGATTGAACGGTGATACAGATATTGGTGTTTTCATTGTTTTGTTACTTCAAAGACACTTCTTCTATCCTTTTAAACCCATTTTGTGAGCAATAGATCCCACATTGCCAATCAATGTGGTATCTGAATTTTCAACTTTCAGCCTCCATACCTCCGCCCCTGGTTATGGCAGAAAAATGAAACTTTGTATAATTACCGGTTATGGCCAGTAGATTAATAATATGAAACCCAAAGTATACCTTCTCATTTAAATTTCGAGAGAAATGGCCATTTTTTATCAAAAAATGTCACTTCCGGGGATCGAACCTGAATTTTAACATCACCATCAGATTTGCCATGGGCCTTTTCCTATGTCTAGAAAAAAACAGAATTTCAAAATTCCCAGTCGTTCAAAAGTTACAGGGCCTCCGCTAGGACTTCTGAGACATACTGTATAGGACGAAATAAATAGACGAAATTGAAATCAAGCAAGTTCAAATCAGAACACGTATATCTATATTTTTAAAAGGTACACAGGTATACATCCAAATGCGAACAACAGATTATTTATATTTAGAACTCAGACCATTAAACATACACAGTATTACTGAATGACTTTTTAATTTATGAAAAAAATATGATACTCAATTATCAAGTCACCAAACATCTGAGAAAGGGGAAATTTTTGTAGCTAAAAAGTTCTTACCATATTTTTTTTGGATATTAAACACAGTTGAATTTGGAGCGCAATCACATGAGAATTTGGAGAGTCGACACGTTGAATTTGGAGATTAATCACAGTTGAATTTGGAGCGCAATCACATGAGAATTTGGAAAGTCGACACGTTGAATTTGGAGATTAATCACAGTTGAATTTGGAGCGCAATCACATGAGAATTTGGAGAGTCGACAAGTTGAATTTGGAGATTAATCACAGTTGAATTTGGAGCGCAATCACATGAGAATTTGGAGAGTCGACAATTTGAATTTGGAGATTAATCACAGTTGAATTTGGAGAGCAATCACATGAGAATTTGGAGAGACGACACGTTGAATTTGGAGATAAATCACAGTTGAATTTGGAGCGCAATCACATGAGAATTTGGAGAGTCGACACGTTGAATTTGGAGATAAATCACAGTTGAATTTGTTGCGCAATCACATTAGAATTTGGAGAGTCGACACGTTGAATTTGGAGATTAATCACAGTTAAATTTGGAGCCCAATCACATTAGAATTTGGAGAGTCGACACGATGAATTTGGAGATTAATCACAGTTGAATTTTGAGAGCAATCACATGAGAATTTGGAGAGTCGACACGTTGAATTTGGAAATTAATCACAGTTGAATTTGGAGCGCAATCACATGAAAATTTGAAGAGTCGACACGTTGAATTTGGAAATTAATCACAGTTGAATTTTGAGAGCAGTCACTTTAGAATTTGGAGAGTCGACACGTTGAATTTGGAGATTAATCATAGTTGAATTTGGAGCGCAATCACATGAGAATTTGGAGAGTCGACACGTTGAATTTGGAGATTAATCACAGTTGAATTTTGAGAGCAATCACATTAGAATTTGGAGAGTCGACACCTTGAATTTGGAGATTATTCATAGTTGAATTTGGAGAGCAATCACATTAGAATTTGGAGAGTCGACACGTTGAATTTGGAGATAAATCACAGTTGAATTTTGAGAGCAATCACATCAGAATTTGGAGAGTCGACACGTTGAATTTGGAGATTAATCACAGTGGAATTTGGAGCGCAATCACATGAGAATTTGGAGAGTTGACACGTTGAATTTGGAGATTAATCACAGTTGAATTTGGAGCGCAATCACATGAGAATTTGGAGAGTCGACACGTTGAATTTGGAGCATAATCACAGTGGAATTTGGAGAGCAATCACATTTGAATTTTGCGAGTCGACACGTCTAATGTGGAGATTAATCACAGTTGAATTTGGAGTTTTTGCTTTACCTGAAAATGTAATTCTAGAAGATGTTATCCAAGTTATATCAACATTTGCCAGAGTGAGCTTGAGTAATTGTGACGTCACGATAATACAAAAATGACAACATCGATAATACAACACAACACTAACATTTATTCATTTCAAATATACCAAGGATGTACAATTTTACTGTACATTGGTATTTTATAAATTTTCAAATATTTGAAAAACTAATATTTTACTTAATTTTAATTAAAAACAAACTTACCAGTGGATATGATGAAGAAATACTTCGGTTTCTAATACTAATAAAAATTGTCGGAAGTGATAGATATTGTGGTGACTTGACAATACTTCAAGTGGGTGAGGATTTTTAAATTTTAAAAAGTCATTCAGTAATTAATTATGATTATCATGTTTTCAAAGGATGAAAAGTATTAAAAAAAATGAGGCTCTAAAATTCGATTCCGTTCGCATTTCTACTCGCATGTCGCATCCTCTTCGAATTTTGCGATGCGCCCACTCCAAATCGGGTTTTGAGTTTCCTGCCTTTTTCATCAAAAATTTGAGCGGTCATTTTTAATTTGGATTTCTTCTCTTGACAGTTGTTTTTTTCCCAAGTCCAGACAGCCTCAATCATTTTGAATGAATATGACCCTTCAGGAAATTTTCGTGGCCAAAAAGTCATTTAAATTTGACCTTCTTGAAATAATTTAGATTGAACGTCCGTCGCTTTCAAATGCATGGTCATATCACGACGGGGGTTTCACCTTTCATTTTCTTGAAACTTACAAACCTGCTACTCAAAAAATCTCACCCAGGCTGAGTAGGGCCGGGAATAGTCAGCACATCCTGAATTTTCATGATAGCAATAGATGACCTCCAATCTGTGTCTTCATCATGGTAAACGTTGCTTAACTTCAGTGATTGGATGAGAACTAACTTTACCGTGCTTTCGCCGCTGGCTACACCATGTCTTGCTAACAGCCTCTCTACAGACACCTTGAGATCCGGAATCGTTAAATGAAACCAACAACCAAGCAATGGTATCATTGGTTTCCCTATTTCTTGAAGATTTTTCAACTTTGAATTTTGAGAATTTATTTTACGAAATTAATATTTCTCACGTTATTTTATTTACTTTTTAATGTGAAATTTTATATTGGCTAGGTTTAAAATTATGACCGGAGGGTTTTAGAAAAATTTCAAAAATCTTCTGGCTAAATGAAAATCTAAACAAAAAAAAAAAACAGAGACAGATGGTCGCCCCTATTCATACAAATGAATTCGAGTAGGTAGGTACTCACTTTTTCTCACCAGGTACCAGTGGACCCCGCACAGCTAAGTTTAGAGCAGAAAAAATCTTCCTCTGCAGGGATTCGAACCCCAGGTCACCGCGCGTGCAAGCCTCGGGGACTACTGTTTTAAATATACATGTATTTTCTCGGTAGCTGAGTGGTAAAGGCGGCACTCTGTGAATCCAGAGGTCGCGGGTTCCACACCCAGCCGGGACATGACAAGTTATCCTCCCCATTTGGGATTTTTACCACATTATATTACGTCTTTTGCGTCTTGGGCTTTCTTGTGGAACAATGAGACTGATTATTATTATTCAAGGGTACAATGACCTTTAAATAATAAACAGTAATAATAAAAAAACACTGCCAATTATGGACACAATTCTTCCTCGTGATTGCTTCACATTGTAAACACGTGCCAATTTTGAGATTTTATAGAAAATTACTTGTATCTCCAAAATGGCTCAACCGATTTTCTTCAAATTTGTTTTATATGGTAAAATATCGTTTTTTCTACATTCTAAATTCAACAAAAAATTCTGTATCGGCAAGTCGTGGTCCTTATTTTTTTACTTTTTTGTCCGAAATTTCAGATTTTCTTAAATATCAGAGTCATATTATAATTAATTTAAAAATAAATATAAATAACCTATGTAAAATAATAATATGTATATTCTTACAAAATTTCATCGAAATCGGGTGTACCGTTCACGAGATATAAGCGTTTAAGTAAAAAGTTAGTGGTCAGGCGCATGGTCTCTTTCACCCAGAACCGCTAGTATGAATTCAATGAATTTAAAATGGGACCATCTACAGAATGTCTCCTAGATGTGTGCAAAATTTCATCAAAATCGGTAGAGTAGTTTCCGAGATTTGCGCGTTACAAGGAATCATTTTAACAGACCGACAGAGCGACAGACCGACAGACGGACACAAAACCAAATTTACTCAGTAGGTTATAAAACGTCCAGAATATGAAAAAAATTGAAATCGGAGCAAAAAAATATTTTTTTTTACAAAAACGAACACAATACTTCCGATTTCTAATATTAGAAATTTCTCGGAAGTAAAATGGAAATTTTACCACATAATAATATGTCTTGGGCTTACTGCTAGAATAATGAGACTTAATAGTAATAATCGGGCAGTTTGAATAAGGCGATATTATTATATTATATTACTATGTACATGATAACGTAATTTATTGTGCTTCTATCTCGACGCCAGCCAGGGGCACTCGGTACCCACTTCAGTCTGGTATATGGTATCCTTGACTTGGTATATCGTAAGCTACTCACTCCCCAGTACCCACTTCAGTCTGGTATATGGTAGCCTTGAGGGTTGCCTTGACTTGGTATATCGTAAGCACTGAGATCATATAACATAGAGGGAACCCGTTGTATCGAGATTTGCGTCCAAGAGGGACCATCAGCTGATTTCAGAATCAGTGCCGGAGTTGTAGTAATTTTTCTCTCGCGAAGGGACCGGGTACCTAAACTACCTAATTCTTCTAAAATAATGTTTTTACTTTTTTCATACTTACCTATTAGTTATTTTGGTCTTTGTTTATCTTTTACTTTCTTTATTTTCTACTTATTATGTAGTAATATACGACTTGGTATCTGACGTGAAAATTACGGATGTTCAGATATCCGTCACTGCATGAGGTAAACAAAAAATTCACATAAATTGAACCAATCAGAAGCCGGGATTTGTTGAAAGAGGGACCATCAGCTGTTCGAAGTTGGACGCATAAATTTGTTCAGTTCGAGATAGGTAAGGTTCCCTCTATGTTGTATGATCTCAGTGGGTACATGGTATCCTTGAGGGTGGCCTTGACTTGGTATATCGTAAGCTACTCACCCCCGCGGGCACCTGGTAGCCAGACAGCACGGCGTCCTTGCCCAGAGTCCTGCCCACCCCCACTGAGACAGGGTTCAGTCTGAGGGTCTCCTTGAGTGTGGCCTTAGCGTAGCTTGCCTCGTCCAGATCCTTGCTCAGCACCTCCCCGCTAATGTGTTGCACCTAGGAGAGGAAGGAAGAGTTGAGAATAAGGGCCGTTTTTTTAAGCTTTATTAGGAGGACAAAGTGCAATGGTAACAGTATAAAACTAAGAAAGAAAAAAAAAACAAACATATGACAAAATAAATAAGTAAAAAAGAAAATAACAATAATGTCCTACCTAAAGGGCGGGGTTATTGCCTGTGGCAATCTCTTCCACTCAACCCGTTGGCATTAGCGCCGTCCTTGATCAAGTTTTATTCTATTAATCTCATTTTCTATGTATTGTATAATATTCTATGTAAATAAAACTTGATCCAATATGTTTAATAAGGGCCAAATTATGAATCAGGATAAGGTCCACTCCTATCCTCAGGACTTTTACGGCCGGCTCGAGACTCATGTAGATGTAGCGTCACGTGATCTATTTGGAGCTCTGTGATTGGTGGAAATTGATCACGTGACGCTAAATCCACATGAGCTGGGACCCAGCAGTCGAGTCTCGACTCGGCCATTAGTATGTTGTTCAGGAGACCTTCCCCTACAACTGTGCCAAAATTACCTTAAGGTGCCTTTACACTGAGGCAACTTACGTAGCAACCGGCAGCAGCGACCTGCGGCGCATTGCTTGTTGCTGATTGCCAAGTTTCTTGCAACTCTAGGCAAACATGTCGCATGCGGCGTAATCATTTACATTGGAGCAACACGTGATCATATATATTTCCCTGGTGATTTGAAGTATGCCTAGAGTTTCAAGAAACTTGGCAATCAGCAACAAGCAATGCGCCGCAGGTCGCTGCTGCCAGTTGCTACGTAAAGTAGTCTCAGTATAAAGGCACCTTTATATAACAATTTTATCTTTATTATTGTCTTCGTTTCTTGGACTATACCGCCCATACCTCATCACTCTCATCATTCAGCACCATTTGTTTATTTTACCTGGCCATATAATTTCTCTTGCACGCCAGCTTTGGTGCCTAGGTGGTACAGCAGAAAGCCAATTATATATCTTTTTTTTTTGTCTCTAGCCTGCTATGAAAACAGGAAGTCTATTATATTTTCTTTTCTGGTTGCTAGCGGGCTAGGTTATTTGATCAAGCTCATCGTTAAGGATACTTTATTCTGTCTACCTGGCCATACAATTTCTCATGCACCCCAGAATTGGAAGCTAGATATTACAAAATGAGGACAATTATATTTTGTTTTTTGTCGCTAGCAGGGAACTTACCTGATCAGTAGGTATACTTTATTCTGTTTACCTGGCTATACAGTTTCTCTTGTACCCCAGGGTTAGTGGCTAGATGGTACAGCAGAAAGCAGCTGGTGTAAGCAGACGTGTCGATACCGGCCAGCAGAAAGTCAACACTCATGCCGATGGTATCTCTCCTGCTAAGCTTGTCACTGCTAAGGTACTTATGTATCAAGGCATGGCTGGAGTCTAGGTTGAAGTGCGGGCATGACATTACCTCGGACTGTCGCTGGACGAAGTTTATAGCTTGTCTGAAAACAGAAAGATGTAGTTTAGGGCATGTCTGATGAGGTGTGGTACAATGGTACATTGATAAGATTATCAGTGTTTATGTCAATCACAAGGGACATCATTAGCCAGCGTCGATAGTACGTTGAATGGACCGGTTCTCGCAGGATCACCGAAGTTAAGCAACGACCAGCGAGGTGAAGACTTTGCGATGCTGGCATTCCGGTCCAACCTAGGGTGAATGAGGTTAATGTGGGTAGCAGGTTTGTGAGTTTCCTGCGAAAAGAGGGTAACACCCCCCTCGTGATATGACCATGCAGTTGAAAACGACATTAACTATAATAATAAAAGGGCCATCATTTTTAACACATTATTTGTGTTAATAGTTAAATAATGCCCCAATTCTTCAATCCTAAATTACTAAATTACTTTTGGAAATCGAAACACTGACCTCCAGGTAACTAGCAAGCCTTATCGATCGAGCCACTCAGATTAGTTACTTTAATAACTTCAAAGTCTCCAACACTTTGAAGTGCTGCTGCATGCTGTTGTAGGAAAATGAGAAAATGCTAACAATTTTCGTAAGCACCTATAATAGTTCAGCAATGTATTTTTGGATATTTATGCCCACATTATCTGATGGGGAAGAAGTTACACACTACTTCACATTAAAAAAGTATCATATTATTAGTATTAATCACGATGTAAGTCACAATTACTCGAACTCTACTTTAGGACTTGAACCACCGACCTCCAGGTTACAAGTCCGCCGCCTTATCGATTCAGCTACTGAGGTCGGTTCCCATTAAGGTGTAAGATCAATAAGAACGCACCGGGACATTGGTAATAAATGAAGCAAATAAATAATTATAATAATAATAAACTCGCTTTATTTATACTGCCCGCATTAGGACTATTCAGTCCCATTGTTCCAGCAGTAAGCCCAAGACGTATTATTAGGTGGTAAAAATCCCAAATGGGAGGATAACTTGTCATTTCCCGGCTGAGTTTCGAACCCACGACTTCTAAAATCACTAGATCCACAGAGTGCCGGTTTTACCACTGAGCTACCGGGACAGACGTTAATACTCACTCCTCCAAAAAGGCATGCGCCTTTTTTAGTTTTCGATAGAGGGGTGTGTCGAACTTGCGCCACAACTGCGGCCCATTGTCGGTCTTGAGGACGCAGCTGTTGACGGCCAGAGCGGCCGCAATGAGGCCGGAGCTGAGAGAGTCAGGTGCGGCCTCGGCCGGTGAGAAACAGTGCAGACGCTCGCCGAACGCCACCTGACACATGACTGAAACCAGAACGGGAAGATAGGGTTGGGTGGAAGAGATTGCCATAATAACCCTGCCCTATAGTTAGGACATCTGTATATATTTTATCAATGTTGTTTATGTTTCTTCTGTTTATATCGTTGTCAATTTTGCATTTCAATTTTTATCATTATTTGTTTGTACATATGTTAATATAATAATAATAATAATAATATCGCCTCATTTACACTCGTACTCTCCGATTAGGACTATTAAAGTCCCATTATTCCAGCAGTAAGCCCAAGACATTTATTATTATGTGGTAAAAATCCCAAATAAGAGGATAACTTGTCATGTCCCGGCTGGGTTTCGAGCCCGCGACCTCTGGAATTTCTGGATTCACAGAGTGTCGCTTTACCACTGAGCTACCGGGACAGACATTAAATAATAATAGTTATAATCAAATAGTAGTACTGTACAAATAAGAGTTAAAAAACCATTTCAAATGCCAATTTTAAATACTTAGTTCCATTTCAGAATTTTTTTTTTTTAAACCTATCTCTCTCATTTAAAGACAGTGCATCCGGAACCGTTACTTGAACATTACTTCAGATGTATTAACTATTTAAGTTTAATAGTTAATACATCAAAATACTCAACTGTCATCTCTTCCGTAGTTGATAAAAAAAAAAACAAATAACAAAAATGACTGTAAACTGTACCTCAAAATATCAAGATAAAAAAATAATGTATCTTTTTAAATGCACGGTCGAGTGTTGATGAGAAAGCTGGATCCGCGAGGTCAAACAGGGGAAACTGTTCAGCCGGCAAGATTTGCAAAATATACATACACCCAAGTCACAACTTACTCTCAAGATACAAGCGGGACAGTTCAGGCAGGAAATCCTGGAACAACTTCCTCGTCCCTATCCTCAGGTCAATGAACTCGTCCATGATCTGATTCACAGCGGGGAGGTGTTCACGGACGTGTCTGATCTCACTCAGTCCTTTCTGCAGCTCACTGCGCAGACGCCACCATTCAGGACCGTTCCTGAGTGAGAAGTAAATACGTCTTATTTATACTGCCTGATTAGGACCAATGAGGGTTGGCTGGAAGAGATTGCCATAGGCAGTAACCCCGCCCTTTCGTTAGGACATATGTTTCTATGTATTTTTCTATTCTTTTTTTATTTTTATTGTATATATTTTTTCAATTCTTTTCATTGTTAAAATAATTATTTGTATTGTAGTTATTGTACATATGTCCATTGTCCATTTATATCTAATAAAGTGTTGAATAATAATAATAATAATAATAATAATAATAATGAGTCTCATTATTCTACAAGAAAGCCCAAGACGTAAAAGACGTATTATTATGTGGTAAAAATCCCAAATGGGAGGATAACTAAACTTGTTCTGTCCCGGCTGGGTTTCGAACCCACGACCTCTGGATTCACAGAGTCCCGCCTTTACCACAGACAGACGGGATTATAGTCGTGCGGCCACCCGCTGACCACTTCTTCAATATATTTCGAATGTGTTGACTTTACCCGATGCGTTGGGAGACGCAAGCCTTGCTTCCTGGGTCCCCAGTCACAGGTTTAGACGCTGGCACAGCCGCAGCAGCAAGACGCTTAGGGGAATAGGTCCTTAAGTAGGCCACAACGAAGACCCTGGGCCTATACCCTAGCCCTCGGTCGGCAATTAGCGGACCGCGGTCCGAATCCGGACCGCGAAGCTCTTTTGTCCGGCCCGCGAACAGAATTTTAGACCCGTAAAAATAATATTTTTTTTCTCTTTCTTAAAAGAAAAATTGATTTGCAAGAAGAAGTAGTCCAAAAAATGTGCAAAGAGACAATATGGACCGAAGAGTTCTTATTAATCCGGACCGCGGAGATTTTTCTCATGTTAATCCGGACCCTAAAATGATTTAATTGCCGACCACTACCCTAAACCCCAGACCCTGGTACCTACAGCTTGATATAGACAAATTTCGGGACTCCGTTGTGGCTGTTTACATTTAATAACATGGTTACATTTTTTTACGTAGTACTGGTCACTTTAAATAAAGCGTTAAAAAATTAAATGTTCTGTGGAAGAAAAAGTGCTTTAGGATTAATTTTGGGCCAGTAGAGTGAAAAAACTGATGGTATCCATATGGACACATGGCCAAGATAATAATAATAATATCGCCTTATTTATACTGCCCGATTAGGACTATTAAAGTCCCATTATTTCAGCAGTAAGCCCAAGACATATTATTATGTGGTAAAAATCCCAAATGGGAGGATAACTTGTCATGCCCCGGCTGGGTTTCGAACCCGCGATCTCTGGAATCTCTGGATTCACAGAGTGCCGCCTTTATCACTGAGCTACCGGGACATGATAAGGGTTTAGGGCTCAAGACAGCTCTGCCACCCAGCCCCGGTCACTCACGTGGGCAGCAGTCCGCCGGACGAATAGACGGCGGGTCTGTCCAGTCTATACTTCTGCAGGGCCAAGTGGCTTCTCCTCTCCGGGTATCTCCCCTCGTGGCGGAACACGGTCCCCACGTCCTCCGGGGTGAACACCCACACCAGGGTGACACCAGGCACTATCTCCTCCCGCACCAGGGGACCGAACTGGCGGAACTTCCTGAGTCCGTTCCTGTGCAGACGGTCGAACTGGTACTCGCCTGGGGAAACCGAGCAATGAATTAATCTTGATGAATATAATGTACCTTAAGGACTTTATTTTAAAAATAACACAACATAATAAATAAAATGAATTAATCTTGATGAATATACCTTAACACTTAGACGACCGGCAAGGTTTTTCGTGAATTCTCTTGTGTTACCGGCGATAATACGGCTCTCCGACATTGTGTACCACCGGTGGTACACCCGGTCCATTCCGTACGAACGTGCGTGTACCACCGGTGGTACACCCGGTCGTCTAAGTGTTAAGGACTTTATTTTAAAAATAACACAACATAATAAATAAAATGAATTAATCTTGATGAATATACCTTAAGGACTTTATTTTAAAAATAACATAACATAAAAATAACACAACATAATAATTAAATAAATATCCAATTAACGCCTGAACTTTTAGAAAACGTTGATCCATTTTGAAAAAAAATAAATATCAAAATTTCTGATAGAACAACTCATAGTATTTGTCTAGCAAAATTCAAAAGGTAGCAAATATTGTCAATAATGAGAACTATAATGTTATAAAGTGGTAACATGTACCGTATTGAACAAACAGGTCAGAAACTTGCACTGCCTCCATCGTTGCCATATGGCAACGCTAGGCGTTAATGGGTTAATCTATCAACAACGACGTGAAGTATTCCAAACAGCTTGATTTAAAAAAGAAATAAGATGATAGATATCTTTTGAGATCATCTTACTAATTAATAGTACCTAAAAGGCGATCTACCGTGCACTGGTAGTCAAGTGGTTAACACGCTAGTCTGGTAATCCAGGTAGCGTAGGGATCCGTTGGTTCGAATCCCATCCAGTGCAGGAATTTTTCTTCAGAAATGTGAGTTTGTGACCACATAATAATAAGACTCTGAGGGATCGGTGGTAGAAAAAGCATCACACACCTAGTGGTTACGTTCCACTGAAAAGTATTATTGTTATTCTGTGAACACCTTGACTTAACTATAGTCATAGCGAATGTCAAGTGGGAGGGAAAAGACCTGACGTTACAACTATCAACAATGGGTCAGAAATTAAAAAAAAAAACAAAGTGTATGTATATGTATAGTTGTATACATTGTGATCCAGAAGTTATCATCTTCATATTCTAAAGGCTACGCCTTATTGAGATCGTCACATTTCTCGATCCGATGCCTTTATCTGGGGTTAGGTGGTAGAAAATGCTTTGAGAATTAACCTCGCCTGGTGGTTCCCTTCCACTAAAGAGTATTATTATTATCGTCTTCAACTCTTCATAAAATCGGCAGTTCATTATATCTACAGATCTTTTGCGCAAGACTTTTCCCTCAAAAATAGTGAGTGGTAATGCACTCATTATGTCTCAATACATGTCCAAATAGGTTGATTACGAGGAAGTAATGTGTCCATAATTGTTAGTGTCTTACTTCCGAAATTTTTTCTTATATTACAAATAGGAAGTATTGTGTTTGTTTTTGTAATTAAAAAATAATTTTTTGCTCCGATTTTATTTTTTTACAATTTTGTCTCCCGTTGAAAAAAAAAAATTGAGTACATGTTCTGGTTATTGTTACGACCGAAGAAGCGTTGTAAGAAAACTCACCTATGATGGGTAGATACTTGTGCAAGGTTCCCACGAGGGGGAGAGACGTGGGTCCAGGGATCTGATTGAATGGCTTGACAGCTGGCCCGACCAGAGGTTTGTCCCTGGCTTTAGCTGGCTCGTTGGCAACCAGTGGCTTGTTAGTAGCTTGGCACAATAAACGGCTTGACTCAACCAGTGGCTTGTTACTAGCTTGACACAATAAACGGCTTGACTCAACCAATGGCTTGTCTCTGGCTTGATAGACTAGACGACTTGCCAATCTAGTCATGGCTCTGATTAGATCTCAATCTGTAAGCAATGCAATAATATGAATACCTACTAATGATTCAATATTAAGTATATGCAGATGCAGTTATCATATTTGTGTTAATCACTTGCGTGGTATCACAACTGCTCAAACTCGATTTAATAAATCTACGCTAAAAACGGGTCTTGAACCACCGATCTCCAGGTTACAAATCCGCCGTCTTATCGATGAAGCTACTAAGGTCGGATTCAATAGTTAGATATACACTTTTAATTTCACTCAATTCATAGGTATTAAAGTGGGCTGGAGACTACCCAAGCTGTAGCCATGCAAGTTGGTTACAACAATATTAAAAATAAATAAATAAAACTCCTCACAATTAAAATCCTGGAACGAACGGACCCCTACGCTACCTGGATTACCAGACTAGCGCCTTGACCACTTGACCACCAATGTACGGATCTCACGGATCCCTCTCAACTACCGAAGCTCCTGATCCTGTCCATCCCGGTAGCTCAGTGGTAAAGGCGGCACTCTGTGAATCCAGAAGGTCGCGAGGTCGCCATGCGCGGATATAGGGGAGGGCACGGGGGGCACGTGCCCCCCCAGTTTTTTTCGGCAAGCGGTATTTCATTATACCTAATCCCGTAAAAAAAATATCTCAATGAGTTAGTGCCCCCCCAGAACTTGTGCGATTGTGCCCCCCCAGAAATTGTGCGATTGTGCCCCCCCAGAATAAGAGGGCTATATCCGCGCATGGAGGTCGCAGGTTCAAAACCCAGCCGGGACATGACAAGTTATCCTCCCATTTGGGATTTTTACCACATAATAATGCGTCTCGGGCTTATTGCTGGAATAATAGGGCTTAATAGTCCTCATTGGGCAGTATAAATAAGGCGATATTAATATTATTATCCTGAAAAATAACTTACCTCTATACTTTTGGATTTCTGGACTTCATCCAATCAAAGAAATTCACATGAACCGTTTGGAGAGAAGCGAAGCTAGTTCAAATCACAACGAATCCATCTCATAGGACGTGATCGGGAAAAAAAACATACGAAATACGAACAGACCTGTGATAAAAAACCGACCGAAAACAATACTTTCTATATCTTTTAGATCAGCGGTCGGCAACCTGGGGTCCGCGGACCCCCGGGGGTCCGCGAGAGCTAAATTGGGGGTCCGCGAAGCCATTTCAGGATTTAAAAAAAGAAGAAGAAAAATAGCTCATGAACTTGAATCATAAATAGTCCGAAGTACCCTACTTCCCCCTGACTCTCTATGTCTAGCTTTGTAATGTGGGGGTCCCTTAAAAAAATTCGAGATAAGCTAGGGGTCCGCGTAGTTCAAAAGGTGGCCGACCGCTGTTTTAGATAATAGAAAGTAAAAAAAAAAATTTTTTGGAAGCAGCGAGAGTCTACGTACAGAGATTATCAAACCTATTAATTCGGTTTTGAAAAGAATGACCAAAAAAATAGGAAGTAGGTAAAATTATAACTATGATGTAAAAAATAAATAAAAAAACATGTTTTGGGTAACGAGGTACCTACATATTAATGATAATAATAATAATAATAATGTTTATTATTATGTATTAAATAACATGTTCCTCTATAAGTACGGGGTGTACTTTTCAGGAACTTTTGATAACTAAAAAAAAAAACACCAAAATTAGTAATGAAATAAATAAAAATCGCTGTAATAAAATATCGGTGAAGCTTTAAAAAAAAAAATCCCGGTCGAAAATCGTGTAGGTAATCAACAAAAAAATGTAAATTTAACTAAACAGAACGGATTTAATTTTATCTGATTACAGAGATTTGAACGGAACGACTCGAAATGAATGAATGCAAAACATCAAGACGTAAACAAGTGAAGTTAAACAACAAGAAAAAATTAAATTTAACTACCGGATTTAGTTTTATTTGATTACAGAGACACGAACGGAACGACTCGAAATGAATGAATGCAAAACATCCAAGACGTAAATATCAACATATTAGGTGCTATCGCTGTGGCATTATAGGTTCTACAGACCAGTAGACCATTGATCCCAGTCTCAAGGATTTCTGTCCAGCAGGTATACAGGGTGTCCTTAAAGCCCAACCCCACACCCCCGTATCTCGAGAACTGCTGGAAAAATTAGAAAACCGCCAAAATCCGTACTCCTTAAAATTTTGGAGTATTAAGGGCAAAATAAATACACAAATTCGATATCACAGTCATTGGCCTACTAACTGTACCTACCAGGCTACCATCCTAACGTTAACCCATTGCGTACCGATCCTTTTTAACCCGATAACCCCAGGAGACCGGGCTCAATTCAATCGATTTCAACTATCTATCGCATATGATACACAGGTTTCCTGTCATAATTAATATTTTTTATTTACATATGAGTCCGTGTCTATCACATGTGATACCCAAATAAGGAATCCACTAAGCATGCAAATTTTATTATACTGTCTATCACATTTGATAACCAGCCTCTAAGATAAGAATAACCCCGTCTATCATATCTGATAACCAGGTACCCAGAAGACATACGGTGTCTATCATATTTGATACCCATGGTACGCAATGGGTTAAGTCACGCAATCCGTGACTTAACGCCACAGAGGTATTACAAAAACGTCTATTAATTCCGCCCTACATTCCAGCAAAAAAAGATTGTGTACACAGGTTATAGTTAATGATTACCTAGGTCAGAACATAGGAATATTAGCCAGGACGGCCGACCCTGTATCTCAAGAACAGTATGTCGTAGCTCATTAAAATCTGTTGCAATGAACTTCTCTCAATAAGACCTTTAAAACAATATGCCACACGACATACCATTCCATTTGAGATTAGAAAGTTGGACCGGGCCCATCCTCAGCCTGGCTGGGGCAGTGTAGGCAACTTTTTCGGTTTCCAACACTTGATCCCCCCAATAAAAAAGGAATACGATTTTTTGTTTTTTTGTTTAATATTTTCAGCCATTCTTGAGATACGGGGGATGGAGTGGGACTTTATGAACACCCTGTATATTGATGTAGGTAGTAGGTACCTACCTAACTTACAATGTCCAAGAGAAGTCCATGCGCTTATTTTTTGAGAATCTGCCAGGGTAGATCATGCTATTTTTTCCATTATTTTGAAAGGTTTCTTAAAAAATACAATTTTAGGTATAGTCCAACCTGGTATAGTAAAGAGACCGGAATTTTTTCTCTTATATCCAGGTTTCTTTTATAAAGAGGTTATTTTCCTTATACAGAGGTAAATTTCAGAAGTAAAAGACAATGGAGGAATGACTCAGCACTTCTACCACTGTCTTTATAAAGAGGGTAATAATTGACAAGTGCCCCCAGAACCAAACCAATGCTAATCTCTTCCCTATTTATAGTTCCCCAGCCAGAGTGCTGATCTCCTCCCTGTTTATAGTCCCCCAGCCAGACTGCTGATCTCCTCCCTGTTTATAGTCCCCCAGCCAGATTGCTGGTCTCCTCCATGTTTATAGTCCCCCAGCAAGACTGCTGATCTCCTCCCTGTTTATAGTCCCCCAGCCAGATTGCTGGTCTCCTCCATGTTTATAGTCCCCCAGCAAGACTGCTGGTCTCCTCCCTGTTTATAGTCCCCCAGCCAGACTGCTAGTATCCTACCTGTTTATAGTCCCCCAGCCAGACTGCTGGTCTCCTCCCTGTTTATAGTCCCCCAGCCAGATTGCTGGTCTCCTCCCTGTTTATAGTCCCCCAGCCAGACTGCTAGTCTCCTACCTGTTTATAGTCCCCCAGGCAGACGGATCCCCACGCTACCTGGATTACCAGACTAGCGCTTTCACCACTTGACTACCAGTCAAGTGGTGAAAGCGCTAGTGTGCACAATGAGTTTTCACCCCTAATATGGTAACTAATAAACAAATGCAGAGTCCTGTGACAGCTCAGGAAATTATAAAATTCTACATTGTTATGAAATGAGTGGTCAGCGATCTTTTGTAGTCTTGAAAGTCTGAAGGCTGTGCTTAACAATGGAAAATGGTAAGTCAGCACTTTTACTTTCTATGGTCTGTAAGGTAGAGGAAGTATTGTTTTTACTTCCGAGAATTGCTAATATTAGATATCAAAAGTATTGTGTTTGTTTTTGTAAATAAATAAATGTGTTTCTATGTGTTATTATATCATAATTTTAGAATTATAAGACTTTTCCATATCTTTAATATCCCAACATTTGCCTATAATTCCGCCAATGGTCGCTGCTAACATTTGGGGTGGCCTCTGTCATCAACCACATCTCCGAAATATTCGCCTACTTCTTCAGCTTCAAACTCTTCCGGCAAATCGGACATGTAAAGGTGAGTTTACATCCAACACGCTAAAAAAAGTTTTTTCAAATTTGATTCATAAAGTTTTTTTATGGTGAATCTGCAGGGTTTATGAAGAATTTTCCGTTTTTTTCAAATTTCTTCATAAACCATGCAAATGTCAACGTTTTCATAAAATTGTGGTTAGCATAAATGTCGATCATGCAGATTGATTCATAAAATATGCAGAATTTTATCCGTGACGTCATCAATAAGGATTTTTGTGCAGAATTCTGCCTGATTGTTTTTTTGAAGGGTCTTTTGTTTTCATAAATGATGCTAACTATCAAAAAACAGTTATGAAAACCAAAAAAGTGCGTTTTCATAAAGTTCAAGATGGACAATATCATGGAAACTTTTATTTCATAAGGTTTGATTTTCATAAGTTATGCTACCCTATTGAAGAAGAAAAAGAAGAAGATGCTACCCTATTGAAGAAGAAGAGTATATGTTACCTATATAAATACCTATAGGATATAATAGCGCCAGTTAAATCCAAAAACCACAAAAATACGTTCAATTTTCTCACCAACATGACCATCTAATATATTATATTTATAGATATACTTGGAATATGGTATGGAATATCGGACAAGAAGAAAACATTCTTCTTTTACTCCGTCTTTTGCCGCTCAAATATGCAGGGTCGACGTCTCGACGTTCATTGGTAGTACCTACCTATAATATATTAGATAATATAATTCTTGGAATTTGATCATGACGTGGTGAAACCTTGAATGTATATTTGTGGTTTGAGGATTTACCTGAAGCGCTTGATAAATTATAAAAATAACTTGATTTTTTTAGAAAGACATTAGGCCGAGTTAATACCTGCGTTGAGTTGAAAGGTAGCGGTTATATAAGTAATACAACCGCTACTTGTGTGTGTTCAAAGGTTATAAAATCATAAAAATATTGAAAACAGTAGAAATTAAAAGAATACCATAGGGCCTGTTTTGTGGGTTTTAAGAAATATATTAGGTATCTATACCTATTAATAGGTATTCACATCATATTAATATAGTTATTTGGGTCAGTTATTGATGACATTCAACCCCATGCAATGGGTCTGTTGTAAGTTGTTGTTCAGCAGAAACCAGCTTTTTTTTAAGATTTGTCTACCCTGGAACCGCGTTACCATTACTTCGGGGTATGAAATCTTACAACCATGCCATTCCTACAGCGGAAATTTTCTGCTAGAAAAGTCCGCCACGGCCAGGATTCGAACCTGCAACCTTCGGATCGAAAGACAGTGGACTTGACCTCTCGACCACGGAGGTCGGCATCATAAACCAGCTTCCAGCTACTCACATATTATAACTTTCATGCAGTGAATTCTTAAAGGCTGCATGACATCAAAGAAGCCGCGCTAAACGTTTAGGCAGTAGGATGTATAGATTATTGGCAACATGAGCTATAAGCATAGATTATGTTTAACTCGCAGAAAAAAACGTTGTCTTGCTAAGTCTGTACAACTTTCATGCAGTCTTTTTAAAGGCTGAATAACATTATGAAAAAGAAAAACGTTTATGCAGTGAAATGTATAGGCTACGCAAAAGATTCATATAGTGACAATGGCAACATAATCTATTAACATAGATTATGTTTAATTAGCGTAAAAAACGTAGTCATGCTAAGTCTGCACAACTTTCATGCAGTCTCTTCAAAGGCTGCATAACATTTATGAAAACGGAAAACATTTATGCAGACAGATGTATAAGTTATGCGAACGATTCATAAAGAGGAAATGGCAACATGAACTATTATGTTTAATTAGCATAAAAAGCTCAGTCATGCTAAGTCTGTATAACTTTCATGCGGTCTTCTCAATATCATGAAAACGGAAAACTATTATGAAGAAAGATGTACAATTTTTGAAGAATTCGCATATTTGTCTCTAGATCTCATGAAAGGTTATGCAGAAGATTCATAACATGTTTTTAATCATGCAGAAATTGCCTGACTGTTTTTCAGTTTGCATGAACATCATGAAAGCGGATGCCTCGATTCCTTACGACAAAACAATGAAATCTCTAGTCATTAGTGTGCAGACTCTTCTCCTTCTCTTAATCTTTAACGATCGTACGTTTGTTCAATTTTTTTAGCTCTTTAAAACAATTAATTATTGATAAATTTTCAAAAGTTGTGTTAAAAAGTGAAAAAAATGAAGAACGAACAACGAACTACCTATTATCACCTATTTATTTTCACGTCATCGTCATACAGATACTTGAAAATAGGTACCTAGTTCTCGTGCGAGAGATGGGGGGGATAGAGTTTGCACCTAATCAAAGCCGGTTTTTTACAAAATCGCGGCCGGCCGGTAATTGTAAATAACCTTTTTCTTTCATAAAGTGGGTAGGTATAAATAGTTCTTGTGGTAAAATTATTGATTCATTTCCAACTCCAACAGTACTCCCTAAGATACCAATCAACCTCCCTGCTCGTCCGTCTCTTTTGCATAGTAATAAATAATATACCTTTCTCTTGATTGTGTTTTTCTCGTTCAAAGTGTTTTTGATCTAAGTGGTAAATAAAATCAAATCAATTCTTTTTTTAATAATACCTACCTGTGAATAAATAATAACAGTTTCAACACTTGGTTAAATTAACAATTTCAAAGTTCCTGTATAAGTTAGTTTCAAAGTTCCGGTCGGTAATGTAGGTTTTAAAAAAATGTAAAACCTTGTAAATAATAATACCTAGTATAATAATTTTAACATAGTGAAGGGTGAAGTTTTTACTAATGAATAAGAGTGAACATTCATATAAGTTTTAACATAACTTGAAATTACTAGTATAGTTTAACTTTAGAAACATGTTGAATTTAATTTAAATAGACATAAATTTCAATTTCTATTTATCCCTGTATGTACCTACTTTTGTAAATAACTATTCATCTCTGCATAACCCTGTGAGACCATGGAGTCATTAGTAACAACTGGCGATCTTCTTCGACAATGGGACCTAGCAGAATACGTAGAATTGTTTGAAAGTAAGTAGAAAATTCATACTTCAATTTATTTATTTATTTTTTATTTTTTTACACCTGTCGTTCGTGCTGATTCCGTCCTGTTTTAGATCTTGTGAAAAATATTCGACTCTTTTAGGAGGCGAATTAATCACTCGGTATCGGAAGGGTCATCCGATAGAGTGGGAATGCAAGGCAATCCTCTTCTAATGTTATCTAGTAGTTGGCAGTGAATGACTTTATGACGGACGGTCAGTGGCTCTCCACATTCACATATTGGGGGTGAGGATTTATTAAAGATAAAATTATGTGTCATTCTGGTATGGCCAATTCTTATCCTGGTGAGAACCACCTCCTCGGCTCTACAAGAGCGGTTACTGGAGGTCCAAGGTTTAATAAGGGATTTAATCATTTTCAGTTTGTTCTGATTTGGAACCTCATTCCATGTATTTTGCCATGAGGTTAGGATAATTTTGTTGATGAACGGTTTGAAATCTTCTGCTGAACAAATTGATAGTGGTATTAAGGAAGAGGGGTTTTTAGCTGCGATGTCTACAGCCTCATTGCCACGGATGCTTCAATTTATTACTGGTGATGTTTAACCTAAAACCAACCAAAGCATACTGTGAGAACAAATAAACTAATCACCATTTTCTTTTACTATCAACAATAAAATATTAAATTTGACAAACTAAAAATAATGGTTAAAAATTTGTTATTCAATGGTACAAAAGGCTAGCAGTCTTAGGGATTGAGAAATTGCACTATTGCCAATTTGAAATCTTGAAGATTGCCATTTGTTTCAGTCATGAAGAACATTAAGAGACTTATTAGCCTCAAAAGTTAGTAGTGTTTCTATCTTTTATTAATTAGTTTCATCTTTCTATGTTTCAGGACACAAAATAACTCCGCAACTCCTTCGAGTGCTGAAAGAAGATCAGTGTTACAGGTTGATAGACTGCATGGGTGACGTCATGACATTAATGCAAAAACGAGATCAATGGGTGCAGGTAAGATCGACTTTCAATACAGATGGTTTTAAAATGAGATTTCCCTTGATACCGAGTGTGTGTGGGTGGGGAGGGGGTTAGAACCTTGATACAACGTATCTCGATACAGCGTAAACCTTGATATAACGTTGAAATCTTACTTTCCCTTCCTCACAGAATAGGAAAACTCTATACAATGTAAAAGAAAACAAAAGGTGAACTTACCTCTAAACAACGTAATTTTTGAAACTTGGACCTCTATACAACGTAATATTTTAAGTTTAGGAAGTCGAGTTTTCACATGCGCTGACTCCTGACATGACTGATAATGCTTTTACTGCTTTTACTATACTTGAAAAATAGGCCATTTCCCTTGAATTACGGTATGTCGAGGTTCTACTGTACCTTCATTACTCACGAGTCCTTTCTACATGTGTGCGTGTGGGTTTTATTGCTTAAGCAAATTGATGATGGCCGCCAGTTTTTCATTCAATTCGTCTTTTTCCCAGGATACGGAGAACACGCAGAACACGGCGGACACAGATAACGTACAGTATCAGACAGCAGCAACGTTATCGACTTCCCCTGTCGCTACACCAGCAGCAACGTTTTTCTCCAATGTGCAGTTATCTGCTGACACGGACAACTGGAATGCAAACGTCCTCACATCTACGCCATCTTCGTCATGGACCAAGTCCCAATCCTCGCAATTTACTAATTGGACATGTTCTGTTTTAATTTGATAGACTCCTCTCTGGAGAGCAAGCCAAATGTGATTGCTCTCTTCTGGGTAATGAGTGTGACACACAAAGAATATTTGAAAACACAAATGTACTGCATCTAATATGGTTTGTCTTTCATACATAATGTCATCAACTATTACATATATGGATTCAGGATTTGTAAAGTTCCCCACATACAAAACGTAAGGTAGTATAGGTCTCTTCTTCTGAAGTGCAAACTCTGTTTTTTTTAGCCTTTCACTAATTAAATTTGATGAGGAAAGTACCTGTAAGATGAATCCATTCCGTACTTCTGTTCGTGATGGCTTCCAAGATTCTCTCCGCACTGTCTTCTGGCTGGGAGTGTCAGTTATAAATGGAAGGAAAAGAAGACACTGTGCATTCATCGCGTCCACATTACTCTCGGGCGTGATTGCATCGAAAGTATTCCTAAGGATGGAACATGCTTCTTTATCTCGCAGGGACGCCATTGTATTCACCGCTACATGGAGTATGGTTGGTCGCAATTCAAGCATTGCCTTGAAGAGGCTGTCTGCCTTGTCTGGATAGAGATGCTCAAAGTCTATTTCAAACAGTCTGGCTCCCAAGGAGGATTTCAAGACCGGGAATGTCTGAAAGTACTCCAGGATTGATTTATATTTGGGTTTTCCCTCCGACAAGCAGGCCATCCGTACAGCAGACGTTTCCTGCCATCTCTTTGTGATTGTTTCCAGATCTTCTTGCCCAGTCACTCCTTGCAACCACGTCAAATATCCACTGCAATGTGATTCTGAAAGCAGAAATAGAAGAAAATTAGCAAGAGATAAAAAAGAGAAAGTGATGGAAAAATTGAGAAAAAAATAACATCATAGGACTTTCCTTCTTCCTTCATTAAAAACGTAACGAAAAAGTTATAGATATCAAAAATCTGGTGTAAACATCACACGACTTTCCTTATCTCCCAAAAAGGAGTCGAATTCCGCCACTGGTGACTGAACGGTAACAGATAACTAAAAATCAATGCCAAATTCGTGATCAGCACTTCAAAATCATTTAATTTGATGTGTCACAACCCCCATCTAGGATGAATAATAAAAAAGTTAGTCCAATCGGGTCCCCCTACAATACCGGTAAATTGGGACCGGTTTCCAAAAAGTTAAAGATATCAAAAAAATGATCAGAGTGAACCCCTATTATTTTTTTAATCTGAGAAAATGTTGTTCTCTAACTTTTTTTGTATCTTTAGCCTATTCAAAGAAGCGGTGCTTGCGGCCAATATTTGCGGCCCTGCGGCCGCAGAATGCGGCCGATTTCAACCAAAAGTTTCATGGTTCGTCTGGTGTATAAAATTAATTACCATACCAAATTTCAAGTCTCTAGCTCTTACCGTTCTTGAGATATCCTGTTCACACACAGACACACAGACACACAGACACACACACAGACACACACACACACACACAGACAGACGCACGGACCAATGGCTGAAAACCACTTTTTTGGTATCCTGAGGCTATGATTCGTCCAGAAATGTGAAAAGCTGGGTAGGTCAAATTTTCGACGAATACAATACTTTCCTTATTATAGGATAAGGAAAGTAAAAAAGTATCGAAATAGACCCCCATTATTTTTCAATTCTATCAAAAATATGTTCTGAACTATTTTATATTCAAGTTAAGAAACGTCGCGCATAGATGGTAATTGGATGGGTGACCATCCAGGTATCACCCATGTGATGCTGGCTAGTCCCGGCCCCACTCAGGCTGGGTGAGGTTAACGTGAGTAGCTAGAATTGGTAAACCTAGCGCATAGAGGGTAAAACCCCCGTTGTGATATGACCTTAGCAGTTGAAAGCGACGTTAAATCCTACCTAAAAAAAAGTATATTCTATTCTATGACTTACCAACTTCAGAGAAGACATCCTTGGTGACTCCATGCGCAGCAGAATCTTCATCAGTTGTCATTTGGACCGAGCTCCTTCTCCTTCTTTTATTTACTACTTCATTCCCTTGATTTTTTAATGATTTTTGTCTCAAACGTCTGCCCGCTTCGTAAAGAATTCCACTGGCGACCGTTTTTGGGGACACTTCGGTTGCAGGTTTATAGGGAGAATACCAAGAAGCTTTGGCTTCTTCTAGGAATAAAGAGCAAATTTGGGTGGCCAGACATGTATATTCAACACTAGATATATGTCTTTCGGGACATGGAGACAAAATTCTCTCTATTACTATACGGGCAACATTACGTCTTTCGTGGCTGGATTCCAATTTGCTTTTAATAAGATAAGCTTTAATAGAAGGGCTTTGTTCTAAAGATGCTCTTACAAAATTTGAATCAATTACCAAGTACTCCTGGCTTGGAGTACTTGTGTCTTGCATTACTGGAGGACTGGTGCTTTGCACAAATGACCCACTGAGGGAGTCATTGAAAGAGGGGGAATCTAAGAAAACATTACTGGTATTTGAATTAGTGGCTAGATCTTACATTGTTAAAACGGTAAAAGCTGTGTCTACGTCCGTTTTAAAGGGTATTGTCTTTTCCTTTGATTACGGCCCTGATAAAATAACAAACCCGTCAATATAATTCATGATGATGACACTTAAAAAATTAAATTGAAATGTACGGGCTCAGAAATGATGGTTTTTGTAAGATATTTCGCTTTACTAGTGGGTGAATACATATCTGAAGAGGATAAAGTCTGGGAACTGTACCGTCAGTTACGTGAAGTATTGGACCGAATTATGACTGAGAAAGTAACTCCTGCTGATGTTGTACAGCTAAAAGACTCTGTTGAGTACTTCTTAGAACTATACAGAAAAGTAACTAATGATACTCTGAAACCAAAATTTCATTTTCTTCTCCATTATCCCGCCATGTTTTTTAAAATTTGGTCCACTGGCAAGGGTTTCGACAATGCGATTTGAGGCATAGCATAGAGTGTCAAAAATAGCAGCCCGAGCAGCTTGTAGTCGGATTAATATTTGTAAAACTGTAGCCGTGAGGCATCAGTTAACAATGCACGGGTTCTTCCTAAACATCTGTAAGCCTGCTGGTCTAGATTGTGGAAAAGCCACATTAGAAGACTTGGGAAAATTTGAAAGCCTAAAAAAAGTGTTCCCCGACATTTATCCCTCTGATATTTATTCTGTTAAATGGGTCGTGAGCGATTGTGAAAAAATCAATGAGAAAAGTATTTTGATAGCTGACCTCTTGTTTTCTGACATAGAGCCACAGCTTGTTCAGGTAGAGGATATTTACATCAACAAAGCCAATAGTGCCGTTCTTTTATCTTGTTCTCAGCTTACAAATCTAGGCTTCGATTTTCATTATCTAGCGTATCAGGTTAAACATTCAATTGAAAAAGTGTACCTGACACTTGATGAGGTCATAAAAACCCAACACATTATCCGTTTTATCTAATGGCTCAATGTATGTAACACTTCGCACTAAAATAACTTAATTAGGTACATCTTAAACTTGTAATCATTTGTAACTTGTAATCATTTGTTATTCTACATAATTTTGTTGTTCTACATAATTATATACCTATATTATAAGCTCGCTCAATAAATCTTACTCTCTTCATTTTGTTTAATCAAAATTATTATCTGTTATTATTCTTCTTCTTTTAAAGTCAACAGAATACAGGTTCAGAGGCTTCGTGAGGTATGCAGAAATATGCATGAATAGTAAGAAATATTCATGCTTAATAAGCATGAATAGTAAGAAATATTCATGCTTAATAAGCATGAATAGTAAGAAATATTCATGCTTAATAAGCATGAATAGGAAGAAACACTCATGCTAAATAAGCATGAATAGGAAAACACATTCATGCTAAATATGCATGAACCTAAAACCGTTCATGCCAATTATGTATAAAGGGGATGCATAAAATATGCAGAAATATGCATAAACGAAAATGCACCACGCTAATTATGCATGATAGGGATGCATAAAATATGCAGAAATATGCATAAACGAAAATGCAGCACGCTAATTATGCATGATAG
The DNA here is from genome assembly GCA_024516035.1 of Bactericera cockerelli. Taxonomy (NCBI): domain Eukaryota; kingdom Metazoa; phylum Arthropoda; class Insecta; order Hemiptera; family Triozidae; genus Bactericera; species Bactericera cockerelli. The sequence continues at coordinate 9,429,321 of CM044955.1, forward strand.
GGATGCATAAAATATGCAGAAATATGCATAACGAAAATGCACCACGCTAATTATGCATGATAGGGATGCATAAAATATGTAGAAATATGCGTAACGAAAATGCACCACGCTAATTATGTATGAATGGGATGCATAAAATATGCAGAAGTTTCATACAGTCTGTGTGACATTTAGGCAGAGTTTGCATAGTCTATGCATCCTTGTATGCATAAGATCGATGACGTCATCAATATTGATGACGTCAGAGATAGCATGAATTCATGTAAACCCATTTATGAAAAAAATGAAAAAAACAGTCAGGCAGAATGTGCAGATCCATATATTATGAAGAATTCTGCATGCTGACATTTGGCATGCAACTTTTTTCAGCGTGTAATAATATATAATTATGGTTCCACCCCACAGGTAGAATAGAGTCAAAATTTAAAACTTTTTCAGCTACTCATTTTTCCTCATGAGGTATGAGTGGACCCACAGCACCCAAGCACTGAGCAGAAAAAATCCTGCCCCGCCGCTGATCGAACCCAGGTCACCGTGCGTGCAATGCCTAGAGCGCTAACTCACTCGGCCACGGTGACTATTTTTTTTCTTTTTTGTAAATAAAGAAAATACTTCGGTGGAAGAGAAAGCCACAGGCTTTAACCTCGCCCCTTGGTTCACTACACATTCTATTGTGTTTTTTTTTTTTTATCACGTTCTATTTTGTTGAATGTATGTAGTTGACCAATAAAGTGTTAAATAATGATAATACTTTCAAAACGCAAAAAAGTTAAAGCTATAATTCGGTCACTCTATATTTCCTCCGCCATGTCTCCGCAGCCCTCCTCAATGACGTCATCAGCGCCCTCGCAGCACTCCCCCCCTCCCCCAGCCCCGGCGGGGCCTGGCACGGGCCGGAACAGTTTCATGCAACACCAGTAGAGGCACGTGAGCAGCAGGCACGTCCAGCAGAACAGCAGGAGGAACCAGGGCCACGAGGACACGTTCATGAAGGGGTTACTCCTGTGGGTAGGGATGTCGATAGAGTATCGATATTTTGAAATATCGATATTTTGAAATATCGATATTTTGGATCCGATATATCGATATTTTGAAACATCGATATTTTGGATCCGATATATCGATATTTTGGATCCGATATATCGATATTTTGAATCGATATATCGATATTTTGAATCGATATTTTGGATCCGATATTATCAATATTTGGTATCGATACTGAGGTTCCTATAATATCGAGAGAAAAAGTATCGTTATCGAATACCCACACTAAGGGCGGAATTAATAGACAACATCAATAACTTAAGTCGTTGGTAAGTGTCGGTTTTCCCTATCTTACACAGTACGCAATCCGTAACTTAGCGCCACAGAGGTATTACAAAAACGTCTATTAATTTCGCCCTAAGGGTGGAATTAATAGACAACATCAATAACTTAAGTCGTTGGTTAAGTGTCGGTTTTCCCTATCTTACACAGTACGCAATCCGTGACTTAGCGCCACAGAGGTATTACAAAAACGTCTATTAATTCCGCCCTAAATGGATTAAATTTGCTTGTTTTGTAGGTCAAAAACTTTTAGGGCGGAATTAATAGACAACATCAATAACTTAAGTCGTTGGTAAGTGTCGATTTTCCCTATCTTACACAGTACACAATCCGTGACTTAGCGCCACAGAGGGATTGCAAAAACGTCCATTAATTCCGCCCTTAATACTGTAAATACTGATGAGTTCCAATAAGAACAAAACACGTGCCTTAAGTTGCTTTGTATAGTTCGTATTGATTTTCTGAAATATTGTAATGTATGATTTATAGGTAATTGCATTAATAAAATAATAGTTAATATGATAGGTACAGGTACCTATAGCCTACAACACAATGCACTTAAGACTAAGACACTGCCTTAACACGTTCGTTACCAAGCCAATTTTCCAAGTTTTACGTAGGGACCGGGCGGTAAAGTCGCTGTTGCATCCTGGGGACCAATTTTTTTTTGCATATTTGGCATCGTATTTGTACAAGAATCGATCCTATATCTGTTCTAATACTAACAAACTACCTCAAAAAGGCCATATATGGATGTCCGGTCCCTCGTTAAAATTTTGATAACAACCACATGTGTGTTTTCGGTCCCAAAGAAAAACACAAATACATCCACATATGGCCGTTCGGTACAAACGTGTTAATAGAGTTAATAGCGTGACACCTACACCTAAACTAAACTTATATCCCCATCTGTTCTAATGAAATTATGAAATAAATGAAAAAATATCGAAGTTCGATATCGGAATATCGATATTTTCGTTTCGATAAATTTCGGATATCGATACTTTGCTTCCGATACTATCGATATCAAAACTATCGATATTGTGATTCGATATGGGCATCCCTACCTATAGGAACCCTCCATCCACTGGTAGGGGTTGCGGTACCAGAGGTTCTTGTAGCCCGCTATGTTGCACCCGTTGTCCCAGCAGATCTCGCAGGACGTGAGGTTCACCCTGTAGTTGTCCGATTCCAAGATGGCGGCCTCGCAGGGGTCGTACACAGTGCTGGGCGTGTGGACACAGTTCCGGTACACGTGGGGAATGCCGTCCACAGTGTAGCCGGCCCGCAGACAGGCGAACCCTGGAGGGGGTAAGGTAATAATAACACTTTTTATAAAGAAAATAAATAAATTAACTTAAAAAAATAGAAGAAAAAATTGCCCACGAGGACTTCATCTTGCTTAACTTCAGTGATCCATCGACCCTGGCAATCTTATATTTAAATCCTGTATCGCTTAGATTAACTTTCCTCCTGTTTCATAATGTGGCCCTTACCTTAAGGTCACTTGGATCAGGGCCTGTATCGCTTAGATTAACTTTCCTCCTGTTTTATAATGTGGCCCTTACCTTAAGGTCACTTGGTTCAGGGCCTGTATCGCTTAGATGAACTTTCCTCCTGTTTCATAATATGGCCCTTACCTTAAGGTCACTTGGTTCAGGGCCTGTATCGCTTGGATGAACTTTCCTCCTGTTTCATAATATGGCCCTTACTTTAAGGTCACTTGGTTCAGGGCCTGTATCGCTTAGATTAACTTTCCTCCTGTTTCATAATATGGCCCTTACCTTAAGGTCACTTGGTTCAGGGCCTGTATCGCTTAGATTAACTCCTGTTTCATAATGTGGCACTTACTTTAAGGTCACTTGGTTCAGGGCCTGTATCGCTTAGATTAACTCTCCTCCTGTTTAATAATGTGGCCCTTACCTTAAGGTCACTTGGTTCAGGGCCTGTATCGCTTAGATTAACTTTCCTCCTGTTTCATAATGTGGCTCTTGCTTTAAGGTCACTTGGTTCAGGGCCTGTATCGCTTAGATTAACTCCTGTTTCATAATGTGGCACTTACTTTAAAATCACTTGGTTCAGGGCCGGTATCCCTTGGATTATTATTATTACTAAAGAAGTTGGATCAAGTTTTATTTACAAATGACATAGAATATATACAATTATACATACATAGATATTAAAATTAAGAAAACAAAACATGATCAAGAGCGGTGCTAATGCCAACGGCATTCTCTTCCGCACCACCCTTGTTTTTTTCTCCTGTTTCATAATGTGGCCTTTACTTTAAGGTTTCATAATGTGGCCCTTACCTTAAGGTTTCATAATGTGGCCCTTACCTTTAGGCGACTTGCTCGTGTTGTAGGTGACCCAGTAGTCGCACCTCTCCAGGGTACAAGTGTCACTGATGCGACTGTTGCACATCCAACAGTGGATGTCTGTGGTGGTGGAGACAGCGTAGCGGGTCCTCTGTATATCAGGGTAACTGTGGACCGTATTGTCTAGGGAATATATTACATTAGTACTATTACTCTGTAGCAATTAATTGCGATTTAATGTAGCTAGATTTGTATCTAACGTGATTTCGGGGAGCGGCACCTGTTTTTAGACCTATCCGCATTTTAGACCTATCCGCATTTTAGACCTATCCGATAGTACTATTACTATCGGGTCCTCTGTGCGTCAGGATAACTGTGGCCTGTATTGTCTAGGGAATATATTACATTAGTACTATTACTATAGGGTCTTCTGTATGTCAGGATAACTGTGGCCTGTATTGTCTAGGGAATATATTACATTAGTACTATTACTATAGGGTCCTCTGTGCGTCAGGGTAACTGTGGACCGTATTGTCTAGGGAATATATTACATTATTAGTACTATTACTATAGGGTCTTCTGTATGTCAGGATAACCGTGGCCTGTATTGTCTAGGGAATATATTACATTAGTACTATTACTATAGGGTCCTCTGTATTGTCTAGGGAATATATTACATTAGTACTATTACTATAGGGTCCTCTGTGCGTCAGGATAACCGTGGCCTGTATTGTCTAGGGAATATATTACATTAGTAATATTACTAACTTTATTACAAATAAATGAGATTATTATTGAACACCTGGCCGATGTGTGAAGAACGCCTTATACATAAAATAAGATAGCGCGGCAAAGTATATTTTTTTTTTTAAGATAAAGATACATTGTTTTATTTAGAGACAATATACAGTGTACAAAGCAACACTTTCCCTAAGCTAATAAACGTAAAAAACGTAAACGTAAAAAGTTATCATATTTGTGGTAATCACTTTCGTGATGTCACAACAACTCAAACTCGCATTACTAAATATACGCTGAAACCGGAACTTGAACCACCGACCTCCAGGTTACAAGTCTGCCGCCTTATCGATCAAGCGACTGAGGTCGGTTCCCTAAGCGAATACAAAAATGTGGGCTTCTTAGGAAATAATTCATCATCATAGGGTGACGTCATCGTGGACGATGGTAGCCAGACAGTGGAGGAATGACTCAGCACTTCTACCACTGTCTTTACAAGGAGGCTAATAATTGACAAGGGCCCCCAGAACCAAGCCAATGCTGGTCTACTCCCTGTTGATAGTCCCCCAGCCAGACTGCTGGTCTTCTCCCTGTTTATAGTCCCCCAGCCAGACTGCTGGTCTACTCCCTGTTTATAGTCCCCCAGGAAATAATTACCTTTAAAAATATATCCTTACTTGAATAATCATCATCATCTGGATCATCACCACTTTCTCTCACATCCGAGGAGTCCTGCGCGTCAATGTCCTCCTCGCCACTGACGCGCGCACCTCCCGCCTCATTGAACACCACCTGAGGGTAGGTGTCGTCCCTATTGATGTCGTCAGTGTAGGTGTCGCCGTCGTCGGCCTGCGCGCGCAGGACCATGCACACGAGGCTCAGGGTAGAGGAGTAGAAGAGAAGTGAATGGCTGCTCCACCGGAGGAGCATTTCTCGGCGAGAGGTTTTTTGACGCAGGAATAAATTACGCGAATTTTTGGTGAGAGGTTTTTTTAAGAATAAATGGCACGACTTTTCGGTTAGAGGTTTTTTTAGGAATTAATTGCACGAATTTTTGGTTAAAGGTTTTTTAAAGAATAAATTGCACGAATTTTTGGTTGGAGGTTTTTTTTTAAGAATTAATTGCACGAATTTTTGGTTGGAGGTTTTTTTTAGGAATTGATTGCACGAATTTTTGGTTAAAGGTTTTTTTTAAAGAATAAATTGCACGAATTTTTGGTTAAATGTTTTTTAAAGAATAAATTTCACAAATTTTTGGTTGGAGGTTTTTTGACTCGATACTAAAATACACGAGTTTGGTAAGAGATTCTTCGACGCAGGAAATAAATAACCGAATTTTTGGTGAGAGGTCTTTTGACATGAGAATAAAATTCACGAGTTTGGTATTAGGAGGTTTTTTGGGACAAGAATGAATACCCGATTTTATAGGCGTTGTAGGTTTTAGTTGAGGATGGTAGTGGTTTCTTTGTCCGTGAAATTGCAAATTAAAAGCAGGAATACCGGAAATATCATAGCTTTAAAACTTATACAGACTATGTGAAGACCTGTTTATGTACTTTTAAATTGTTCAAAGTGTTGTTAAAATAACTGGTATCGAAATTTGACATAAGATGATGTTTGGGCCTTTATTTTTTGAGATACGTAGTTTGAGTTTTAGTTTAGATTGACTTGAACGTTTTGCAGGAACGAATCAAATTTTTATTTTTCAACTGCAGTTTTGATGAAAAATGCCAATACTAACACAATCTTTTTAAATAAAACTTTTTGGATTTCGATTAAAATAAAATAAATTCACCTTTACTTATTTATTCATTCTGGAAAACCTATCACTTATTAATTTAACTTCTCAGGATTTATTTGGAATAACAGTGCAGAGATTGGCCAGCAGCAAATAACCCTGAACGATCGACGGTTGTGATGATGAAGCAACGTACAGGGTGGTTCGAACTTGGTGGGTGACATACGACATTCGATGGGTGACAGCTCGGTGGTTCGAGTCCCAAGTTCAGCAAAAAATTATCGGCATGAGCTTGAGTTGCCTACTAATTTCTTCGAATCATTCATTTAACATTGCAGTCACAGGGGGCTACTATGTTTGGATGTACTTGTCCCCACCAGCGTCGATGGCTCGTTGAATGCACTTGTAGGATCACCGAAATTAAGCAACGTCCAGCAAGGTGAAGACTTCGTGATGCTGGTGGAATTCTAGCCCAACCCAGGCTAGGTGAGGTTAATGGGTGGGTGGCAGGTTTGTGAGTTTCCTGAGAATGGAGAATAACCCCTGTAATGATGCGACCATGTAGTTGAAAGCGACGTTAAAAACCAAATTGGAAAAAAACTGTCCCATGGGTAAATTCCTACATGGATGATTGTCACCTACTTTCCTGCACCATCCCAACTTTTAGGGCGGAATTAATAGACAAATTATTTATCACAAGTTACTGCTAAGCGTCGGTTTTCCCTATCTTACAATCCTTGACTTAGCGTCACAGAGGTATTTCAAAAACATCAATAACTTAAGTCGTTGGTAAGTGTCGGTTTTCCCTATCTTACACAGTACGCAGATGTGACTTAGCGTCACAGAGGTATTTCAAAAAGTCAATAACTTAAGTCGTTGGTAAGTGTCGGTTTTCCCTATCTTACACAGTACGCAATCCGTGACTAAGCGTCACAGAGATATTACAAAAACGTCTATTAATTCCGCCCCTAGTGTTTCTGGAAGGGGAGAACTTGAAACGTTGCGAAACGCTTCGTAATGTTCCGCTCAGTGGGAAACCGACTCTACTCGGTAGGTACTAATCGTCAGCAAATTCTTGACCATCTTACACATCTTTTTACATTTATAAAACCTATTCATCTAATTACACGTCAGTCTCCCATGTCGTCTAGTGGTTAGGATACCCGGCTCTCACCCGGGAGGCCCGGGTTCAATTCCCGGCGTGGGAAATTTTTTCTACTTGATTTTAAACACTGTCCTTAGCTGTCTTAGCAACATGAGTTATTTAAGATTCACCCCGGAATAAAGAATGCTAGTAAGACTAATAACGAACCTGATAGATAAGAGCTTGTTTCTTTTTAAGATACACATCTTTCATTTACCCGTTAGTTTTTCCTTAGTTTATGTTCATTTGTCGAATTTTCTAATTTTTCATTTCCTTGTATAGATTTTTGGTCACAATAGATCTAATAGAGGTTGGTGTGAGAATTGAGGCTCTTCTTGTGGGACCCCAACCAGTTTATAATAATAATAATAATTCCCTTGTAACTTGTAGAGTGATTGTGGTACACGGTTGCAAGTGTTACCTACCACATCGTATACGAAAGCTTTTTTGGCTCCGTTTTTCTCAATACATAGATAAGTGTTTTTCAGTGTTTATTTCGTAGCCATGAAACAGGAGCTTCTATAGACGCTTGTGGTCTGTGTTGTAGCCTGCCCATTCCGTAGTATGCCTTCTCTCTTATGGGCGAGATGTGACACAATACTTCCCATTTAGGTGCTGGGTCAACACGAGCGCGCCGGAAGGTATCCTTTACAAACAACTGTAATCAAATTTTGAATACAAATTTTTGTCGGCGCGGGGGTTCGAACGCAGGATCTTCCGCATGACAAGCGAGTGCTTAACCACTGAGCTATTCGTGCTCTCATTTTCTTCAAAAAAAAAAAAAAAAATGAGAGGCACAGCCTTTTTTCGTATTGCCATGAAACAGGAGCTACTGAAGACGCTTGTTTCATAAACTCGACCCGACCTCGGTAGCTTGATGGATAAGGCGGCGGACTTGTAACCCGAAGGTCGGTGGTTCAAGTCCCGGGTTCAGCGTAGATTTAGAAAAGCGAGTTTGACTAGTTGTGATATCACGACAGTGCAGATTACCACAAATCTGAAACTTTAATAAAAAAACTTCGTGGTCTGTGTTGTAGCTTGCGCATACCGTAGTACCCATAATAATAATAATATCGCCTTATTTATACTGCCCGATTAGAAGTATTAAGTCCCATTATTCCAGCAGTAAGCCCAAGGTATATCATTATGTGGTAAAAATCCCAAATGGGAGGATAACTTGTCATGTCCCGGCTGGGTTTCGAACCCGCGACCTCTGGAATCTCTGGATTCACACAGTGCCGCCTTTACCACTGAGCTACCGGGACAGTAATAATAATACTCTCTAGTGGAAGATAAGCACCAGACGAGGTTAATGCTCAAAGGATTTCCTACCACCTAACCCTCAGAGTCTTATTATTATGTGGTCACAAACTCAAATTGATGAGGAAAAATTCATGCACTGGGTGGGATTCGAACCAACGGATCCCTACGCTACATGGATTACCAGACTGGCGCGTTTACCACTTGACTACCAGTGCATAATACCTTTGACTCTTTTTAGTATGCGAGAATTCACACAGTACTTTGTTAAAAGAAAACTGGATACCGGGTGACCATTAGGTATTCGAACCTAGAGCCGTATTTTTCTTTCTAACCAAAGTGGATAAAACTGGAATAAAATGAACAAACTGGAAGAAAGTCATTTTTCTTTTGGAAGAGGAAAAATTTTCTTCCAGTTTGGTTAACCAAAATGGATTTAGAATTTTTTTGCTTCCAGTTTTTTTATAGGTCAAGTCCATTGTTTATCTTTAAAAGTACCCAAACGCATTTTTCTTTCACGAATAGTGGGGAAGCTAAACTTGGAAGAAACTGGAAATAATTGGAAATACCGAACCTGGAAAAAAATATCCAAAAGAAAAACACGGCTTAAGAGAACTTTTTCCGGGATCAATTTGCCTCTTTATAAGGGTAACCTGGATCTAAGAGAAAAAAAATTCCGCCATATACCTATCCAGTTCTAATATAGGTATCCAGTTTGATTTCTGATATTTTTATTTATAGAAGTGGTCAACATATAATTTTACCAAATCAACCAAAAAAAAAGGTTAAAAAATATATTTTTTTGAGAATTAAAAGAACTACCAACACGATCTAGAGATACAATAACAACAAAGACAGGGTTATTATTATTTTTTAAATATAAATGAATTTAATTTAATATCATCATTCTAGCAAGATTTTATTCAATTAATATAAAGATCTATATATTTGTGTTTACAGTGAAAAATATTACAATGGTTTGTTTAATATTATACAAGAGTTAATTTACAATACAAAATTTAAATTATTGTTTACAAGGAATTGAATAACATGCGACTTTAAATTACAAAAAACAGGGTGCCATTCTAAATAATACTTAAATTAGTTATTGAAGTTCACTCAAGTGAATGGTTCATGCTGCGGGTTTTACCAGTAATTTAACTTGTCGATTTAACAAGACTTTTTTTAATAATGCCAAAAGCAGTGGATAGGACTGAATTAATCTCATTAAGTCATATTCCTTTTTCAAAAGTATTTCAAACAGCTTGATTTAAAAAAGAGATAAGATGATATCTTTTGAGATCTTACAAATTAATACTACCTAAAAGGCGATCTACCGTGCACTGGTAGTCAAGTGGTTAAGGCGCTAGTCTGGTGATCCAGGTAGTGTAGGGATTCGTTGGTTCGAACCCCACCCAGTGCATTAATTTGAGTTTGTAACCACATAATAATAAGACTCTGAGGGTTAGGTGGAAGAAAATGCTTTGAGCTTTAACCTCGCCTGGTGGTTAACTTCCACTAAAGAGTATAATTATTGCTATTAAAAAAGTTGATCTTTTTTGAGGCATTGATGAAAAAATTCTTTTCTTGATGGAGAAATTCTATCATTAACAAAATCGACAGTCAAATTGCTGTTAAAACCAGACAAAATTGTGTAGCTCAGCACTATTTCATCTTGATTCTATTCTACATTACCTGTTCGGTTTTAATTTTGAATTGGATCTAAAATTTGTTAAACCAAAAACATGCGTTTTAAGCACCAGGCTTATTCCAACAGTTTTGACGTAAAATATTTAACTGTTAAAATTTTATTGGTTTATAAAAATATACAACAAGTACATTTTTTTCAAATTTTCCATTGGAGACCAAGAGTCTGGTAAGTAGTGTTATCCCATTTTTTTTCTAAATAGGCAAGGGAGGAGAGATAATTTTGATCAGTCTTTCAAAAGAACTCGTGTTTAGGGGAGAATTTTTGTGCTACCCTCCACTTCAGACCAGGACGAGCGAGATAACACCCTTTTATTTTTTTTACAAAAAATAATAACTCACAAGAAAAACTTTTTAACAATATAATTATACAAGACATTTTGGTTACCTACGTTTAATTTAAATTTTGAGTTTTTTCATCTGATTTTTTTTAATAAATAGAATTACATGGCTTTAGTACATACATGGTGTGGATAAATTTTCATAAATGGGAACAAAACTTGTCCTGTCCCGTCGGGGTTTCGAACCCGCGACCTCTGGATTACCGGGACCAGGACAATAACTGAAAGTGGAAAGTAGCTGTCCTACAAAATACAGCAAAGCACCAAATACGAGAGCTTTCTATTTTCCGAGCTATGCATACATAGCAACATAGCACATAATATATTATGTATCTCTTGGTAAATACATATTATATAAAATCTACAAACTAAACAGCGAGTATGGCTTGGAGGTATTTTGATTCGACAATTTAGGTTACTTTTAAATTTATTTTAATCAGAATTTTCATTCCAACTTGGTAAAAAATGGTAATCAGAATATTCTTTTACATTTGTTTTGTTTTTTTTTTTTTTAATGTTTCACTGTGTAGATGTGAATGAATCATTCATTTAATGATACATTTTTTTAATTAATTAAAAATCTTACAAAGAGATCCAGCCGATACCGATTCTACAAATTATCACCTCTATTTTGTAAAATCTCGAGGGTTGGATGGAAGAGATTGCTCCAGGCAATAACCCGGCCCTTTAGTTAGGACATTGATATTATTTTCTTCTTTATTTATTTTTCAAACTATTTTATCATTTATTAATTTTCTAACTATTTTATATTGTAAATATTGTATACTTTGTCCTGCTAATGAAGTGATCTGTGGATCGGATCCCACCCAATGCTTGGACTTTTCCTCTTTTATTTTAGTATGTTGGTTACATAATGTTATAATATTATTGGTTGAAGGCCTTGACCATCTATCTACCTGTATTTTAACAAATAAGTAAATCGTTTAATTAAATTAAATACTTATAAAATTGATCGTTGGTCCAACAAGATGTGGACCAACGTTGCCAGTAAACCGAAAAACTCCTTTTTCTCACACAATATTGAATAGCAACCTCGAGATTTTCCTTACAAAATATAGATGTTGAGGGCCAAATTTTATCATAAAATAGGTTTACAACAGTCATTAAGGGTGGACAGTTCTAAAGTCAAAGTTCCATCCAGTCACAGAGAACTGAAGCACATGGTTATTTGAATTTCCAAGTGGTGGTTTGGAGGGTAGATATTGTCTTGGGCATTAATCCCGGCCCTTGTAATATTTACATAAATTATTACAAACAGTTTACTTCGACTTAGGCTCACTTGAGGGACCACCCGCCCTTAACTATGTCTTGGGACGAAATTGATAGACAAAATCAATAACTTAAGTCATTACTTAGCATCGGGTTTCCCCATCTAACACAGTACGCAATCGAAGACTTAGCGCCATAGAGGTATTACTAAAACGTCTATTAATCCCGCCGTTAGATTTCCAAGTAGTGGTTTGGATGGTAGATATTGTCTTGGGCAATAATCCTGGCCCTTATTATATTCACATAAATTATACCAAATAGTTTACTTGATGGACGGTCGGCCCTTAACTGTGTCGTAATCTTATAATTTGGCCCTCAGTATTAAACTAGTGGTCTGTACATAGTACTATGCACATGTATACAAGATTCTTAGAAAATAATTTATATTGGTTGTAACACAAATGGTAACTTGCTTCTCCTAAGCTTCTGTTAGGTAGGGTGTAAGGTATTTATGGCCGGGTCGAGATACAGAAGGTAGGTACTAAATCCAAGCTGACAAGGACTTAAACTTAGATGGATAGTTTTATTTGTGCATGAAAACATTACAATGCATTGTACAAAGGGATGCAATTATAAATATCAAAGATTTTCACGAAACGCTATTGTTTATTTATTATTAGGATCAGTGTTTCACAGCCTTTTATTTCGTAGCCATGAAACAGTAGCTACTGTAGGCGCTTGCTCATCCTGTAGTATGCCTCCCCTCTGATGGGCGAGACGTGACACATCACTTCCAATTTCAGTGCTGGGTTAACGCGAGTGCAGATTTCCCTTGCAAAAATTGTTATCAAATTTCGAGTTCAAATTTCTGTCGTCTCTGGGGTACGAACCCAGGACCTTCCGCAGAGCAAGCGAGATCTTACCGCGGAAATTGTAGAAGACTTCATAAGCCATTAAAAAAGCTGATCGTGCTCTTTTGAAACTCCAGCGCTCAAAAACAACTTTCACTCAAATCATCCTTAGATTCGAGTAATTGCAAAAAGCTTGAATTTTTTTTATTTAATTACTTCCGAGAAATTTCTATTTTTTTTTTTTTTTTTTTTTTAAAGTTCCATGTATTTATATTTCACAAATAACATCTTCAATAAGTAATGAGGGTATACCCACCATCAAAAGATAATAAATCTTGAGGGGAAAATTAGAAATCAGAAGTATTTTTTACTCATTTCCTACCTCACATTACAGAAAGTGCATGCCCGCTATCAGCTATTAGCGAGTAGAGATATCTCGACCCAGCCTTGATTATACTCCATCGTTATTTACGACAAAGTCCATAGTTACATGCATTGGTAATCGAATGGTTAAGGCGCTAGTCTAGTTATCCAGGTGGCGTGGCGATCCTGAGTTCGAATCCCAACCAATGCAAGTATTTTTCTACATTATTAGTGACTTAACGACAGAGTAATGTCACCAGATATTTTAAAGATTTAGGCGAAATTAATAGACAAATTCTATATCATAAGTCATTGCTAAGTGTCGGTTTTCACTATCTTAGACATTACGCACTATCTTAGCGCCACAGAAGTATTACAAAAATGTCTATTAATTTCGCCCCTTGTATGATGGTATGGGTGGTGCCAATTTATGAATATTATCTGTAATTCATTCTTTGTCGTACATTACGGGAGTGTAATACAGTTACCAATAAGTTGTCTAATGTTATCTTTGTTAATATTAAAGATATTTAATTGAGTATCTATTTCGGTAGAACAGATTCAAGTGAAGAACAAAAGAATAATACCATTCAAATAGCTGAGAGAATGTGAGGCTCTCTCACAAATTAAAGTTTATAATTACCCAGAATTAAGTTAGTTAATTTTGCTAGAATTATTTTATCTGTACAAAACGGAAGGATTATGAAGAAGAGAAATGGAGCGAAGTTAAAATGGATAAGAAAAAATATCAGCTTAACATTCCCAAATCCAAGTTTCAGTAAATTGCCGTCTTAACATAAAATGCCGTCAATATCCTAAATTATTTAAATTTACTATTCATGTTGAACTGTAGACAAGAAACATTCCAGTGATTGAAAACAGCACTGAATGGGTGAGTAGAAGAATGTCAAAAATTGACTTTTCAGGAGAGCAATAATACTACATTACTATGCTGTAGATGCTATAGGTTTCCTTCACTTAAAGTATTTTTTTTTTTTTCATAGTTGTAGGGGTATTTCTCCTTCAGATTCAACGAGATGATAGAAAAGAGTACATTGCATGTTCTTCTGCTAAAAAAAAAAAAAAAAAATCGATTTTCGACATAGCATGTTCTTCTACTCACCAATTCAATTATTATTTTATGTAGGTATTTAAATGAGAAATTAGTGTTTCACGAATTTTGGTCATGATACAAAACCTAGTTTGTGGTCTATGAATTAGTGTGCCCATTTATCTAGTATACCTGCCTTTTCAGGGGCGGAAAGTGACTATTTTTTTGTAAATATTACATTCTGTGGATAGTTTTTCTGTAAACCTTTACATTCTGTTTATTTCTATTTTCAATTCGATAAGCTATATCTTCTCATTGAGCATTGTTTTCAATCTGAAGTATTTTTTTTTTTTAAAGAGATTATTAGGCAACAACAAAAAAAATGTTTCTACAAATCAAAGTTCAAAATAATCGAACAGTACATTTCGACAAAAAACTTTCTTTAAAATAAAATTATATTTTTTAAAAGGTAAAATATTTTTTTTTTTAATTAACACTGTACAGTAAAAAAACAAACATTACTTTGTACTTGCCGGAACAATTTTCTTTTTATTATTATTTCATCTAAGTTACATCTCGCAATACAAAACACAATTATCTATCAAAAATAAGTAATAATACATTCAATTCATTTAGCGAAGAAAAATATATGTATACATTTTTCTCGAGTAAACTAAGAACAAGGTTAAACAAAAATATAAAACTTTCATGATCGAGAGAGGAGACTGGTGGGGACAGGTTGGGTGGAAGAGAAAGGCTACTGCCAAGCACAGATATATCTAACATTATAGATAATCATCATACTTGTGTTGATCACAATCGTGATGTCAAAATTACTCAAATTCACCTTACTAAATCTAAACCACACTTGGAACTTGAACCACCGACCTCCAGGTTACAAGTCCGCCGCCTTATCGATCCAGCTACTGAGGTCGATTTCTTATCTCTTTGTTTCTTTTTTCTTTAACTTATTTTAATGTATTTTGACTTGTGTTAACAATTTATGTAAATTGATAAACATTAATAAAAACTTTGATTTGATTTGATCATCAAAGACATAACTAAGGCACGCATTGCGTTCCATTGAGACTTTCATTGAAAATAAGGAGTTACGAAATTGTAAACAAACCAAAAAGGTTTTCTTGAAACCTCCTTAGAACTGAAACGAATAGGCTATCGGAAATTCTTGCAGCAAGTTGAAAACGTCCTATATTTACTAGGAAGTATATTATTATGCATATTTTATTCAACTGAGAAACAAAATATCTATTTTCTTTCTCAATGCGTTTCTCGAAATGTTATAAATTTTAGATTTTAGAAATCGGTTTCCTTTGAAAATAATGATCTAAAAGGTGTTTAGAATACTTGGGGTCAATTTTTTTTTTTTTTTTTTTTTTTTTTTTTTTTTTTTTTAATTATTTTAAAGATAAGGTCTTGTAAACATTTTGCAAAAAAAAAAAAATTGAGCCGTCTTCTAAACCCTCCAAAGGAAAATTCTATTCAACTAAAACCGATTTCCAAAATTTGTAGCATGGATCAATTTAGGAGATATCCATTCAATTATTGTTTTGTTTTATGTATTTCTTTATTTCTATATATTTTTTATATTTATAATTTAACCTTTACATGCCATGCCGCGCCAGTCTAGTCTCTCATAGCATCATAATACAGGAACTAACATCGTGCTGACGTCTTGTTCACTACCATCCTCCTCTCACTAGGTGATAAACGATAACAAATGGTTTTTCTCCCATACAGCTGATAAATCATAACAAAATGGGTTTTCTCCTATTTCAAGAGCTGATAAACCATGACAGATGGCTTTTCTGCCATTTCAACAGCAGATAAACCATGACAAAATGGTTTTCTCCTTTTTCAATATCTGATAAACCATGACCAATGGTTTTTTCTTCAAACTTAATTGCTGATAAACAGTGTCAAATGGTTTTATCCCATATCAGTAACTGATGAACCGTGATCCATTGACACATGGTTTGACTTTTAATTTTCAGTACAGTTCTCAAAAAACAAACATTTTCTTTGTAAGCGTATACTATTCCTTTAACAGGACTTGGTCATACTAATACAACCGCTCAAATGATAGAATAATCGCCTGGTTTGTGGTCAAAACGTGTCCTGTCCCGGCTGAGTTTAGATCCCGCGACCTCTGGATTACCAAACCGGCGCCTTGACCACTCAGCTAGCGGGACAGGGCTTGTGTCAGCAGAGAGGGAGAGGGTAGTGCACACAACAACAGCACAGAGTTACCGGAGCAACAACAACATTAACAACAGAACAGCTATCAGCACCACACCGCACTAGGTGGTCATTGGGGTGTACCCGACACTAGGTGGTCATTGGGTGTACCCGACAATAGGTGGTCATTGGGGTGTACCCGACACTAGGTGGTCACTGGGGTGTACCCGACACTAGGTGGTCATTGGGGTGTACCCGACACTAGGTGGTCATTGGGGTGTACCCGACACTAGGTGGTCACTGGGGTGTACCCGACACTAGGTGGTCACTGGGGTGTACCCGACACTAGGTGGTCACTGGGGTGTACCCGACACTAGGTGGTCACTGGGGTGTACCCGACACTAGGTGGTCACTGGGGTGTACCCGACACTAGGTGGTCACTGGGGTGTACCCGACACTAGGTGGTCACTGGGGTTTAGTGGTCACACCGTCAAGGGACACGATTCTCTACGATACAATGTATCTTGTGTATCTGACGGAGTATACCATGCCATATTATTCATAATAACAATGCCACATATAGTACGAACTACGGAGCCCATTTGAACCACAGAGCTTCATCCATTCATACTGTATGCATGGATACCGCATACAGTATGTATACTGGAAGTATACCACATCCATACAACGTGTGAACCGCAACCGAAATATACCGCACAAAATATGAACACAGAACCGAACGCACCCCAAGATACCGGGGGAACACTGCCTCCACTCATACATGCAAGGAAATACACCGCACCACACATGGCCCGCGAACCCCAACTGAACCGCGAACTCCAATTGAACCGCGAACCCCAACTGAACCGCGAAACCCAATTGAACCGCGAACCCCAATTGAACCGCGAAACCCAATTGAACCGCACCGATCGTTTGAGACCCGCACCCCAAGATACCGGGGGAACACTGCCTCCACACTCGTACATGCATGGAAATACACCGCACCACACATGAACCGCGAACCCCAACTGAACCGCGAACCCCAATTGAACCGCGAACCCCAATTGAACCGAACGCACCCCAAGATACCGGGGGAACACTGCCTCCACACTCGTACATGCATGGAAATACACCGCACCACACATGAACTGCGAACCCCAACTGAACCGCGAACCCCAGTTGAACCGCACCGATCGTTTGAGAGCCGCACCCCAAGATACCGGGGGAACACTGCCTCCACTCATACATGCATGGAAATACACCGCACCACACATGGACCGCAAACCCCAATGAAACCGCACCGATCGTTTGAGAGCCGCCGCACCAACGACGGACCCGCCGCAGAGCCGCCCGCACCCCTAGGTGATGACGTCCCAGATCTCGGCCAGGAAGGGAGGCAGCTTCTTGTTCTTGAGCTTGAAGGAGAAGCACAGCTCTGAGTTCTGGTTGCCGAGGGTTCGAAGCTCGGTGAGCACCGAGAGGAGCTTGGCGAAGATGGTGGTCGAGTTGTTCCGCACGCGATTGTCCACGTAGGCCTTCAGAGTCTCCAGGTAGATCTCCTGGATCTTCTCCACCTTCCAGGCCTCGGTGAGGGAGGGTCTCTCTGTGGGGGGGGGGGGGGAAGAAAGTGTACGTAGAAATATTGGAACAACAACTTAGTATCAAAAATGGTACTATAAACAGAATAATGGAGCTTGGTAATATTGTTAACAATCCTCCATTCAATATTGACTTATTTGGGTCTCTCTGTGGGGGGGAGAAAGTATTTTTTTTTTTTTTAATGCTTTTTCTTTGTGTTAATATGTCAGAATTTTAGCGGGTAGCGCAGAATCATAGGACTTTACCACTTTAATTTACAATATTTTGTATTATTTTTTTTGCCTAAGATTCTGCCACTGGTCGCTGCTCCTCATTAAAGCAGCTACTCATTTTTCCTCACGAGGTATGAGTGGACCCCGAACATCCAAGTACAGAGCAGAAAAAATCCTCCCCCGCTGGGAATCGAACCCAGGTCACCATGTGTGCAATGCCTAGCGCGCTAACTCGCTCTGCCACAGTGACATAGAAATATTGGAACAACAACTCAACATCATACACGTATAATATAACTGTCTCTTTCTTTGTATTGGCGTTCTTCACACCTCGGCCGAGGTGTTTGATAATATAATGTGTTTTATTATGCAGACCGTGAAACATTAAGCACAATTTTATTTACAAAAGCTCTTTCAAATAAAATTACATTCACATTATTAAGACTTGAACATAATTTAACAAAATATCATACATATAACATTACTAGGATATAAATTACATGATTACTAATTTAAAGAGACATGAACTAAGATATAATGAATAAAAATAAGAATTATATCCAGTTAGAAATGCAATATTATTATTGCGTGTGTAATTGTGTATGCATATAAAAATAAAATGAAAATGTGTCAAGAATTTATTTTAAAAATAAATAAGGAGGTGCTTTGTTAAGCTGTTGGCATAATAGGACTATGTACCTGTCTTGCGCTGACAGTCTAAGTAAAGCACTCTCACCTGAGAATATTACAATAGCGCTAAGCAACGCGTACGTTGTTTACTTTGATGGAGTACATGAGCCGACAGAACTTGAGTAAACCTCACCCAGCCTGAGTGGGGGGGCGGAAATACTAGAAACCACTCACCTGAGAATATCACAATAGCGGTAAGCAGCGCGTACTCAGCGTTGTCCACCTTCATCGAGTACATGAGCCGACAAAGCTAGAGTAAACCTCACCCAGCCTGAGTGGGGGGCGGAAATACTAGAAGCCACTCACCTGAGAATATCACAATAGCGGTAAGCGACGCGTACCTTGCGTTGCGTTGAGCCGACAGAACTTGAGTAAACCTCACCCAGCCTGAGTGGGCGGCGGAAATACTAGAAACCACTCACCTGAGAATATCACAATAGCGGTAAGCAGCGCGTACTCAGCGTTGTCCACCTTCATCGAGTACATGAGCCGACAGAACTTGAGTAGATCGTCCACCGTTTCGCCCATGTCGGCAGACTTGTAGGAGTCACGCGTGTACGGCTGGTTGTTGGCGAACAGAATGGAATCGGAAGGGGCATCGTAGCGACGAGCCATCCGAAGCATCATCACTTCACTCGAACACGCCTGAGATGGAATAGAATAGATGTTAGAATAGAACAGAAGTATCGAAATGTAACCACAAACATGGTTTTATTTATTGATTTATAACTAAAACAAGGTGTTGTCTTCTATGTCTATCTGATAATATGCTTCCAGCATTGCCTCTCTGAGTGGCAATGCTGATTTGTTGAATTAGAAGTTCATTGGCCGTGGTATTTCCAGTTTTGAAATATACATAGTATGTTAGAATGGAACAGATGGTCAACATAGCACTTCCTTTTCTCTGGAAAATGTCCAAAACTCTCATGCATTAACTGCAGCAATTAAAAAAAAAAACATTTAAAAAAAAAAAAAATTGCGCGGAGCGGGTATTTCAGTGGTGATGGCATTTCTGCTTTCTTGCGTACTAACTACTAAAGTTATCACATTAGTGTGGACTTGTAACCTGGAGTTTGTTCGTTCGAGTCCCGGGTTCAGTGTAGATTTACTAAAGCTAGTTGGAGTAGTTGTGACATCCGAAAGTGATTAACACAAATATGATAACTTTTAAATATGATCACCATGGCTGTAAGGGACCTCTACATGACATTCAACTAGTCTGGCTGGGGACGTTAAACAGGGAGAAGACCAGTGTCTCGCTAGAGGACTATAAACAGAGAACAGACTAGTCAACCTTTACAAGCCAGGGTTTAATGGCTTATAGAGAAAAGTCAAAGTCCTCATGATGGTTGATTGCACATAGAAATATGTGGTTCAGGACGAGCCAACTTTGAAATAAAGTTGGCTGGAGACCATCAGTCACCCCTCCAGCTGTAGCCAAGCTGGCTACAACAACAACAACATGACATTCAACCGGGCGCTTACCTTGAGCAGAGAGATTTGATCTTCCCGTAGCAGCTTGTCAAAGCCCGGCAGCCGCTTAGCAAACTCCACTATCAGCTGTACAGTCAGGATGGTGAACTCGGTGATATGCCGGAACTCGCGGTCGTGAGTGTTCGGCTGGGGATCGAGAAGACGAGGGTTCAATGTTAGTTGTGGTCAAAAACTCAAGGTTGTCTATGTCTCATACGGTTTTCGTTAAGAAGACCTAGAAACTTAGAACCGCGAACAAACGATTAAGACTTAAAGAACGACGCCATTACATTCAATGTACCGAAAAAGAAACACTCAGATCTCCTCAAATCAAGTCTCATCAATGCAATATCCCACTATAACGAACTGAACCTCGAAAATAAGACCAATATCTATCTACTCACCGTATCCCCGCCTATCTACTCACCGTATCCCCGCTTATCTACTCACCGTATCCCCGCCTATCTACTCCTATCTACTCACCGTATCCCCGCCTATCTACTCACCGTATCCCCGCCTATCTACTCACCGTATCCCCGCTTATCTACTCACCGTATCCCCGCCTATCTACTCACCGTATCCCCGCCTATCTACTCACCGTATCCCCACCTATCTACTCACCGTATCCCCGCCTATCTACTCACCGTATCCCCGCCTATCTACTCACCGTATCCCCGCCTATCTACTCACCGTATCCCCGCCTATCTACTCACCGTATCCCCGCCTATCTACTCACCGTATCCCCGCCTATCTACTCACCGTATCCCCGCTTATCTACTCACCGTATCCCCGCCTATCTACTCCTATCTACTCACCGTATCCCCGCCTATCTACTCCTATCTACTCACCGTATCCCCGCCTATCTACTCACCGTATCCCCGCTTATCTACTCACCGTATCCCCGCCTATCTACTCCTATCTACTCACCGTATCCCCGCCTATCTACTCCTATCTACTCACCGTATCCCCGCCTATCTACTCACCGTATCCCCGCTTATCTACTCACCGTATCCCCGCCTATCTACTCCTATCTACTCACCGTATCCCCGCCTATCTACTCACCGTATCCCCGCCTATCTACTCACCGTATCCCCGCCTATCTACTCACCGTATCCCCGACTATCTACTCCTATCTACTCACCGTATCCCCGCCTATCTACTCACCGTATCCCCGCCTATCTACTCACCGTATCCCCGCCTATCTACTCACCGTATCCCCGACTATCTACTCACTGTATCCCCACCTATCTACTCACCGTATCCCCGCCTATCTACTCACCGTATCCCCGCCTATCTACTCCTATCTACTCACCGTATCCCCGCCTATCTACTCACCGTATTCCCGCCTATCTACTCACCCTATCCGCGACTATCTACTAACCCTATCCACGACTATCTACTCACCGTATCCCCGCCTATCTACTCACCGTATCCCCGCCTATCTACTCACCGTATTCCCGCCTATCTACTCACCGTATCCCCGCCTATCTACTCACCGTATCCCCGCCTATCTACTCACCGTATTCCCGCCTATCTACTCACCGTATCCCCGCCTATCTACTCACCCTATCCGCGACTATCTACTCACCGTATCCCCGCCTATCTACTCACCGTATCCCCGACTATCTACTCACCGTATTCCCGCCTATCTACTCACCGTATCCCCGCCTATCTACTCACCCTATCCGCGACTATCTACTCACCGTATCCCCGCCACTATCACTCCCGTATTCCCGCCTATCTACTCACCGTATCCCCGCCTATCTACTCACCGTATCCCCGCCTATCTACTCACCGTATCCCCGCCTATCTACTCACCGTATCCCCGACTATCTACTCACCGTATCCCCGCCTATCTACTCACCGTATCCCCGCCTATCTACTCACCGTATCCCCGCCTATCTACTCACCGTATCCCCGCCTATCTACTCACCGTATCCCCGCCTATCTACTCACCGTATCCCCGACTATCTACTCACCGTATCCCCGCCTATCTACTCACCGTATCCCCGCCTATCTACTCACCGTATCCCCGCCTATCTACTCACCGTATCCCCGACTATCTTCTTAATATCCTCCTCAGACGGGTGCTCGTACTCATTCTGGAAGTAGACCAGCCTGTGGATCAGCTCCTCCTGCTCGGGAGACACGGGTTTGAGCCCCGAGGTGTGCGAGGAAACTCGACTGCTGGCTCCGTCCGAGCTTTGCTGGGGGGAGACGAGAGGGACAGGCTATTAGACAAGATCCTTTTTTTTAAATTTACTGAAAAATCCCCATTTTACATTAGTTATGTAAATAAAAAATACAAAGGGCAAGGACTCTGAATGTTACAGACCTCTCTTTAAATAAATATTCATTAAAAAAAAAAAAAAAAAAAAAAATACAAAGAAAGCAAAAAAAAATGTCTGAATATACAACAAAAAAAATTACTTTCATTAGCTAAGGTTTTGAGATAGGGGTAAAAACCCTAATTTTCTTTCAACTTTAATAATAGTAGGCCCCAGAGTGACCCAATTTGGGGCAAGGGCAATTTATATGCTCTAAACTACAAGGATTAGAAGTACATGGTTCAGAGTCAGCTAAGAAACATCAAACATCTCGGCCGAGGTGTGAAGAACGCCTATACAAATAAAGAGACAGCCCGGCAGAGTGTAAGGTAACAAAAAACATAGTTCCCATGTACCATGTACTTTCAGCCAGCGAAAAGTTCAACATGAGTTTCAAATATTGCAATTTTTATAGCTTATGCAGGAAATTCACAAACCTACTACCCACATTAACATCACCCAGCCTGGTTTGGGCCGGAATGTCAGCATTACGTCTTCACCTCGCTGGACGTTGCTAAACTTCGGTGATCCTTCAAGAACCAGTTCCGGTGCATTCAACGCGCCATCGACGCTGCACTGACTACTTCCAGCTTTTCTGTTCTCTGTTTTAGTCCTCTAGCGAGACACTGGTCTTCTCTCCCTGTTCAACGTCCCCCAGCCAGACTTCTTATCCATCTCTCAGTCTACTTACTTGGGAATTGAATTCTATCGGTCTACTTACTTGGGAATTGGATTCTATCAGTCTACTTACTTGGGAATTGGATTCTATCAGTCTACTTACTTGGGAATTGGATTCTATCAGTCTAATTACTTGGGAATTGGATTCTACCAGTCTACTTACTTGGGAATTGGATTCTATCAGTCTACTTACTTGGGAATTGGATTCCATCAGTCTACTTACTTGGGGAATTGGATTCTCTGAGTCTACTTACTTGGGAATTGGATTCTATCAGTCTACTTACTTGGGAATTGGATTCTATCAGTCTACTTACTTGGGAATTGGATTCCATCAGTCTACTTACTTGGGAATTGGATTCTATCAGTCTACTTACTTGGGAATTGGATTCTATCAGTCTACTTACTTGGGAATTGGATTCTATCAGTCTACTTACTTGGGAATTGGATTCGGTTTTCAGGATCTCCGGCAGAGGTTCAGTCGTGGAGTTGGGCTTGTTTTTGTCCTTCTGTTTCTTCTTCTCATTCCTCTTCACGGCGCACTGGTACTCGGGGACCACGCCTGGGGTGGACAGAAGTAAATAAGTTATCATATTTGTGTTAATCACTTTCGTGATATCACAACTACTCAAACTCGCTCTGCTAAATCTACGCTGAATCCCGGACTTAAACCACCGACCTCCAGGTTACAAGTCCGCCGCCTTATCGATCAAGCTACTGAGGTCGGTGTGACAGAAGTAAATAAATAAATATGTCCCACGAAAGTGGTCAGGACGGGGGCTTCACCCTCCATTCGCCGGGAATCGTACCACCTACCCACATCAACCTCACCCAGCCTGGGTAGGGCCGGAAATGCGCAAGCCTCACGTGTTCGGATGGAACAGAATTTTCGTCGAAAAGTCTGCCCCAACCGGGAGTTGAACTCTGGACTACGGGCAGTAGTCAGTCGCAACTCTCTAATAAAACCAAATTAAATTGACTTAAAAAAAAAATACAATAAAAATTAAATCCCATTTTTTTTCATCTCCGGGTTTCGAACCCTCGTACTCAGGAGTAGTCACCGTGGCAGAGTGAGTTAGCGCGGTAAGCATTGCACGCACGGTGACCTGGGTTCAATCCCCAGCGGGCAGGATTTTTTCTGCTCTGTTCTTGGGTGTTCGGGGTCCACTCATACCTCGTGAGGAAAAATGAGTAGCTGTTTAATGTGAGCAGCGACCAGTGGCGGAATTATAGGCAAACATAAGATATTAGGATATTAAAAGATGTGGAAAAGTCCTATAATTATGCGCTATCCACTAAAAATTGTGAAATAATAACACAAAGAAACACATTTATATCTTTATAACTTACACTCAGGCCTCATGCCGACGCTCAGGCACTTCTTGAGTCGACACTCCTGACACTTGCGCCGCATGTACATGTCTATCTCACAGCTGTTGCCATATTTACACTGGTAGACGGCGTTCTTGGTGATGCTCCGCCTGAAGAAACCCTTGCAGCCCTCGCAGGTCAGCGCGTTGTAGTGGTACCCTGGGGGGGGCGGTTTCAATTAGTTTTTTGTACAATGGTTTTTTTTTTTTTTTCATTAACAAATAATAATAAAACCAAGAATATTCTCAAATCCCCTATATTTATGTTATATTATAATATAATTATGGACTCTTTCCGTAAATATAAGTGCCTCTGAGCACAATTACAATTAAAAATATCATTTTCGAGTCCACACACCAGACACAGCTCCTCCTGACTAATCAACTACCTGGTCACCCATCCACTTCCTCACCACGCCCGACAGTACTGTACTCTCCTGACGCCCTGTCACCACACACCAGACACAGCTCCTCCTGACTAATCAACTACCTGGTCACCCATCCACTTCCTCACCACGCCCGACAGTACTGTACTCACCTGACGCCCTGTCACCACACACCAGACACAGCTCCTCCTGACTAATCAACTACCTGGTCACTCATCCACTTCCTCACCACGCCCGACAGTACTGTACTCACCTGACGCCCTGTCGCCACACACCAGACACAGCTCCTCCTGACTAATCAACTACCTGGTCACCCATCCACTTCCTCACCACGCCCGACAGTACTGTACTCACCTGACGCCCTGTCTCCCACACACCAGACACAGCTCCTCCTGACTAATCAACTACCTGGTCACCCATCCACTTCCTCACTACGCCCGACAGTACTGTACTCACCTGACGCCCTGTCACCACACACCAGACACAGCTCCTCCTGTTGTCTGGCAGCGGGCCCCTTCTTCTTCTTGTTGAGATCTCCATTGTCCAGGTACCCATTCACTGGAGACAGGTCATCCCGCGCTGTGAACAGAGAATCGTACCCGGAACTGTTAGATAGGAGGACTTAACCGCAACCGATGAAAAAAATTTACGATAACCTATTGAAAATAAAGAACATTTGGCTTTTTTTGTTCTACTTAATTATTTATTTTCAAATGGGGCATGTAGCATGGTTAGATTATTTTGGCATGGTTAGGTTAAATAGCATGGTTAGATTATTTTACGTGGTACTGGCTCTACCTCAGAGTCCAGGGTATAGGCCTCCGTTGTGTTCGCGCACTAAGATCAGAATTATTTAATTCAGTACTCCAAAGTATTAAGCCACGTCCCCACCGGTTTTGTTCAACAATGTTGATCAACACTGCACCGTCCTCACCTAAATTTCAACACGCCCAAAATTGTGGAATATCATGTTGATCAGCAATGGGGTCGCGGCCCTGGTGTGAGAATTTTGGCCGGTTATATCACTAACAATGGGAATTTCCTATATTTATTTTGAAAATTTGAAAAGCCAACTAAATTTTCATGAGCTTTTTAAAATAGGATAAAAGTATAATTATTCTGTGATTTTATTATAAAAAGTATAGAAAATTCTCAATTCCTCAGTTTTATTTTCGAAATAGTGCAAGAAGAATATAAAGTAAAAGAAAAGAAAGGAAAATGCAACATTTTGTGATCAACATTTTCGTCCTCGTTCTGGCTCTTCAGCTAGACGGCAGCGTGTCGGAAATGAGACTCCGCTGCTGCTACGTCAGCCACATAAGCCGGTGGGCTGAACCGGACGAAAACTGGGTTCCATATGTCAACTGGGAGGTCAAAAGGTGGCCGGATGACAACCAGGATGAGGAGGTGAACCGGTTGACCGGCCGCCACTGCCTGCCCCATGGCTACCACTGCATGCAGTACCTGGCGAGGAAGGGCAACAACAAGAAAGTCAAAGTGTTCCGAGGCTTCGCCAAGCCCGGTGGTAAGACGTGCGCATCAGGTATCTCAGATCTTCTGTACTGCTACGAGTGTGACTCGGACCTGTGCAACAACTCCAACATGTGGCGGCCGCGGGAGCGGATTTACAACAACTACGACCAGAATTTGAGGGATCTGTATGACAATGGCGGCCAGGCTGCGGCGCCGTGGCTGTCTCTGGTGTTGCTCCTCTGTGTGGTGTTGACTGTCGTGTAGAGTGGAAACATTAAAATCTACAAGTACTTATAGTTGTTATCAGATTTGTGTAGATGCAGTCTAATTTATTCACCCGTTTGGGATTTTGACCACATAATAATACGTCTTCGGCTTCCTGTTATAATAATGAGACTCATTCATCCTATTCTGTCATTATAAATAAGGCGATATGACAAACTGGTATTTACTTTGTCATAAAACCTTGTGCGATACCATGTCATGCCCAAAAATTTTCTTGACCAACATGTAGTATGCTACACTGAAGCATGCTTCTGTCTCCTCAGTCAGAGCAACAACGCCACTACAACATAACTGACCTAACCTACCGTTCTCAGTATAACACATAGGTGATCATGCCACCGTGTCAACAGCCTTTGCATAGTCAATGAATAAGCCGTCATGCAACCTTGGCGAGTTGAATAAATAACAGTTTATTACGAGTCCAAATGGACGAATGATAGGTGTTAATTCACTGATCGGACCTCTAATGAGTTGTCTTTGAGGTAAGTGTAGTAAGTTATTCATGAGTGTACTAGCGATTGTAATGAGCATGATACTCGCTATTAAAAAGATATTATATTTGGGTTCATCATGGTGTGATTTCAGATTTCACAATTACTCAAACTAGCTTTACTAAATTTTTGCTCACCTTAGGACCTGAACCACCCTACCTCCAGTTTCCAGTTCAAGCTACTAAGATTGGTGTAACTGGTAGTCAAGTGGTAAAGGCGCTAGTGTGGTAATCCAGGTAGCGTAGGGATCCGTTGAGTTGGTTTGAATCCCACCCAGTGCATGAATTTTTCCTCATTAATTTGAGTTTGTGACCACGTCATAATAATAAGACTTTGAGGTCTGAGTTTAGGTGGTAGAAAATGCTTTAAGCATGAACCTCACCTGGTGGTTTCTTTCCTTCAAAGAGTGTTATTATTATTACTGTTACTAGCTCGGTCGATAAGACGGTTAACCTGATCCAGCCTCGGTGGGGCCGGAAATAGCCAGCAAAACGTGGATTGCCAAAAAGTCTAACCCATGAATATGAACTTTAGACGAATGTAGTCTAAAGAGCCCAAGTCGGTGAAAGGAGCAAGGAAATAAGACTTAAGTTCTGAGGTTGTAAAGGAAACATTCCAACATGCAACAAGGAACAGAAGAAAGAGGATATTAGAAGAAAGAGAGAGGGGAGGGTAATAAGTATACTGTTGCACTTAAGTGAATGAATAAAAGGTGGGGCCATAAATTGATTTCAATAAAAAAATTGGGGGAGGTCACAAATACCTAATGTATTTTTTGGGAAGGGAAGGATGAATTTGGGAACTGAATTATTTTTGGGGAACGACTTGGCGGGACTTTTTTTATGACACGAATTGTTATTTTTTGGGGGATTTTAAGTACGTTAGTTGTAGTTTGGTGCAATGGAAAGTTTCTGAGAGTAGGACTTGTGATGTATTGGAAAGTGACTTCATATACATGTGGACAACTGTACTTCATTAGTGAGAGAGGAGATAGAGAAAGAAGGGTGTGTGTGTGTGTGTGTGTGTGTGTATGGGAATATACCAGGTGACCCATTTTTTTTATATAGAAAATGTCAGAATCAACTTCAGAATCCAGAATAATCTTACGTGATTTTTCGAAAAACGAAAAAGAAAATTCACTTGAAAAAAAAAGTTTTCATCTGAAAACTGAAACTTGAGTTTGTCAAAAATAAGTAAAAATGGTTCTCATGTCTTTGTGGTATTGTAATTATTAAGTAAATTTCTCAAGTAAATTCCTAACATTTAGTATCTATTTGCATTTGAATCTGAGTTATTATTTTGTTCGTATCTCCGTTAGACGGCATTTTTCGAAAAATGAGCGAGATTTTGTAAATCCTAAAGAGAGTCCCTAGAATTGATTCTAAAATTTTCTATCTAGTATAAAAAAATAAAAAATATCGGCTCATTTTTTCGAAAAATGCCGTCTACCGGAGATACGAACAAAATAATAAGACACCTTGTAGATAGGAAGCGCAAGTTGGAGTGAGAAAGATATAGTGAATGATGAATTACAAGAGAGAAAGAGATAGTTCAAGGTTAGAGGAGCGCTGTACCGTGGAAACACCACGTGTCATGGTTATGTAGTCGACTCATAAACCGGGGACCGGCAATTATACATAGCATCTACCATTATAATCAGTAGCCCGTTCCAGAAACACTCTCCACTCTCCAAATCCCGAATCTCCGTTTCAACTGTCACGATATCGCACTCTGATTGGGTTCAAATTAACCATCAGAGTGCGTTGTGTGACAGTTGAAAGGACGTTTGGAGATTATAAGAGTGGAAAGTGTTTTTGGAACGGGGCACAAGTGTTTTCACTATGTAGTCCATTCAGTATGTATTTTTGTATGTATGTGCCAACTGTAACATACAAAGGTCCTGCAGTACTGCTGAGATTTGGTTCGGTGAAAAAAGTCAATTTTTTGTATGTACATTCAACTTTTTTATTTATTGGTGACAATTTAATAAAGTGGGCTTTGGAAAATGCTTTATCCCATATAGCTCTAAGATAAATATATGCTCTGACTGACCTCAATGGCTGGTCGGTGGTTCGAGTCCCAAGTTCGGAACATATTTGGAAAATAAAAAATCTGATATCAAGTATGTATATTATAAAATGTGAAGAATAAATACAATTTCGAGAAGAAAACCTTCAAGACATGGTTTGATAGTAAAACAAAGAATTTTTTTTTTAATTCATGGGTCTAAAAAATGTTGAATCTTTAGTCAACAGTTTCACAATTCAAAATATACTTTTTATGTTCATAAATTACCTATCCAAAAATTACTGGTGCGAAAAAATTCCTGAACCCTCAAAACTGGTTTCAAGAAATACTTCTTAATTAAATTAGATATTTCGCTCTTAATTAACACAGAATTAAGGCATGAAATACATAATATATGTTCAAGTATTTGTTAGTTTGTATCTTTATGTATACCTAAAATGAAAATATAATTTACGAGTCTAATATAAATAGGTACACTATCTGAAAGGATAAAAATTATATCCTTAGTATTCTGTACGAGTTACAGTATGATGCGGAATTCAAAATTAACAGGTATCCTTGGCCAAACTTTAGAAGAAAATGATCCTTATAAATTCAACATACATTACATTGATGTAGTACAATATGCATGTGCACGTACAAAAGGTCTTAGGTCTGAAAATGATTCCGCCCGAATCAAGGTAACTTTTCTACCAGAAATGGGCGCAGAACGAAATATTTCAGTCCAATTCTTCGTCAAAGAAAATGCTTCCTTCAATATAAAGAATATTCTTTTTTCTTAATAATAATAATAAAAATCCAAAGCAACCACAACAGTACACAACATCCCAATAAAAGAGACCTCAAAAAACTGAACGTATTGATATTGAGAAAAAAAAGCAAACTACGTAGAGAACATAATAAGTATGTGGGTTATGTATCTAGATTAGCCCATTTTTCAGAGCAGCACATAATTAATATACTGGGGCGCAGGTGCGCTACACCAGTCCAAAACATCTCAAGGTCACAGCTTGACACTATCAGCTGACCTTGAAGATGGCAAACTATTCGACGCCCCGTCTGTACCGGATATTTCGGATTAGATTGGGCCCCATTATTGTTCCATACCAAAAACAGCCGGCATACAAAATAAATAGCCAAGTGTCACACTAACACAGCCGGCCAATCCGTCATTCCAACTTCTAAGTGTTACTGTGTTATCAATGAATTGAAAATCACCTTGGTAGGAGGGTATTGCCTATAGCAACAACAACAAAAATGGTGGAAATTGTATCAAAAGCAGGTTCTACATATACGAAGTTCGCCAAATTGGGAGAGATAAGCTACAGGTGGTGTCACTTTTGACAGTGATACATCTGTTGAAGTTTCAAGTGGTGATCTGGGGTGGTTCCTACTAAATCAGGTGATATAGGAACCAATCGTATGTATACTAAACAAATAATAATCCCTTTATAATAAAGGGACTTTTTAGTCTCATTTTTGCACGATAAAGTATTGTTAAAAAGGGTGGAACATTTGTAGAAATAATATCACTAAATAAGAGATTGAATTTTTTTAATATTTGCGTTAATCACTTTCGTGATATCACAACTACTCAAACTCACTTTACTAAATCTACGCTGAAACCTGGACTCGAACCACCAACCTTCAGGTTACAAGTCTGCCGCCTTGTCGTTCGAGCTACTGAGGTCGGTTAAAAAAGAGATTGATAATATTAAATGTAAACTAATTCGGTGCACTAAGTCTCCTTTACTTGAGCCCTGTGACCAACCCCGTCCCTAGGCTGGGGGTATGCCCTGTGGCAATCTCTTCCACCTAACCCTTGTTTCACTGAAATCGCATTCCACGGATTAGCCCCCCCCCCCCCCCCCCCCCCCCCCCCCCCCCTCGACAGGAAAGACCCGCAAGCCGCAGGGCTATACGTGTGTGTGAAAACATAGCAAACATTTTCTGTCTGGAACCACCAGCTCTCTTTTGTAATGAAAGGTTTAGGGGGCGCTACTTTGTCTGCTGTGTCTGGATAAAAAATATCCCCAAGATAAGTACTTGTGTCACAGACATGAGACAAACATGTTATTTTTAATTTCATTAAAAATTCCACGTATCCTTTCAAACCTAGAAATATGTATAAACTATGATCATTATAAATAGCACAGACTATCTCGCAATATGTTCTTTATTGCACTAAATGTGTAATAAATAAATAATTGTGTCTTATTTTGCAGTTATATTTAAGTGGGTAACACGGAATTACAAGACATCTCCTTTAATTTAAAGCAGCTACTCATTTTTGTTCCCGAGGTACGTATATGAGAGAGGACCCTACACAATTACACATCCAAGTATACAGAGCATAAAAACTGCTGCCGTACTGGGAATCGAATCCAGGTCACCGCGCGTGCAAGCCTAGAGTGCTGAGATGATGTTCTTCATCAGGATAATAATAATTATGATAGAGATGATATTGATGCTCACAACATTTTCTTCGTCAGAATCCTCCAGCCGAGACGGAAATTAAAAATGGCGAAACCAAAGTAAGAACGAGAGAAAAAGTGAAGCCAACGAGCTGAGTTGAAGTACTTGATGTGCAAGTAAGTCAGGAGTCGAGACATTGAAGACACAGGATGAAGATTTCTTTTAAAAAACTGAAAACTACATACGTAGGTAATCCACAAGCTAGAGTAGAATCGGAGGAGAATGCCGTTGACATTAGCACCGCCCTTGATCAAGTTTTGTTTTCTTAATTTCAATATCTAAGTATGAACATACGAGGTTTGGCTATTAAGTTCGTAGACGCCAGCCGCTACGCAAAAGCTGTCCATGCTAGGAAGATATGATGAACATCTTTAGAAAGCTTCAAGTCTTGTGTTTTGATTGATAGCTGTCACATGCCTGTACTGTAATTAGTTCTGTTGTAATAGCCCGACGCGCAAGACACCTTTTTTAATTTTGCCGGATTTATAATTGATACAAACGTTGAGCAACGAGTGATTATTGAATTTTACGTAAAACTTGCAGGTAAAACTTTTTCTTTGTTAAAGACAGTGTACCAGGAGTCATGTTTGAAAAGATCAACGCTTTATAAGTGGTTTAAACGGTTTCAAGGTGGTCAGGAAGATGTTGAGGACGATCCACGTCCTGGTCGCCCCCAAACCTCAAAAACTGACGAAAACATTGAAAAAATTGGTGTTATGATTCGTTCTGACCGTAAATTAACTCTAGGACTAATGTCTGATACACTTAAAATTAATAGATAATGTGTGAGACAAATTTTGCACGAAAATTTCAACATGACAAAAGTTTGCGCAAAAATGGTGCCATGCGCCAGTCCACAGTACCCTCTCCGTGAA
Source organism: Bactericera cockerelli (assembly GCA_024516035.1). Lineage (NCBI taxonomy): Eukaryota > Metazoa > Arthropoda > Insecta > Hemiptera > Triozidae > Bactericera > Bactericera cockerelli. Next base: position 9,461,943 of record CM044955.1, read on the forward strand.
GACGTTCCTGTCCAAGTACAACATTCCAGTGTTGGAACACCCTCCTTAATCACCCGAACTGGCCCCGTGCGACTTTTACTTATTCCCAAAAATCAAATCTACCCTGAAAAGTACCAGATTTGACAGCGTAATTGACGTTAAGAAAAAACCGGCAAAAGTCTTGAAAGGCCTCACACAAAATGACCTCCATCACTGTTTCGATCAATGAAAAATTTGCTTAGAACGTTGTAGGGATAGAGGAGGGGAGTACATTGAAGGGGATAACTACTAAAGTTGGGTAAGTTAAACACACATCGTTTTATGAAAAGAATCTACGAATTTAAAAGCCAAACCTCGTATTCTACGTCATTTGTAAATAAAACTTGATCCAACATGTTTAGTAATAGTAGATGAACAGATTGACCTGGCTGGGGTACGTTAAACAGGGAGAGGATCGAGCAGTATCTTGCTAAAGAACTATAAAAAGAGGACAGATAGCCAACCCTAACAAGTCGGCATAGCTTTCATTTTTTCGTAAGGGTTTCATGGCTTAAAAAGGAAAAGTCCAAGTTCTCACGAGGGTTGATCACACATAGGAATACATAAAATATGTGGTCGTTCAGGATGAGCCAACTTTTCAAATTAAGTTGACTGGAGAACATCACCCCCCCCCCCCCCCCCCCCCCCCCCTGGTTACAACAAAAATAGATTGATAGTTTGATATCTCTTGTTAAGAAATGACATGACTGAAGTAACAAACATACAAACTGTTAAACTTTCATTTCTTTTGTTTCCAAACCAATGAAGAGATAAACAAAAACAAGTTTTAAAAAAACTTTGATAAAAAGCATTTCAATCTGATGATATAATATGGCGGTTAAAACAATTCAAACTAGACCTCAACTTCAACAAAGTAAGATGAAAAGTGATTATTTTTTAGTAAAAAAGAATAAAGAAGACAAAAAAACTCATAAAAAACCAAAACCAAATGAGAGCACTACATCGTGGGAACATTATTTGGTTACTATCCTACAAGGTCATCAAGACATTGGCAATAAAATAAGTTCCACTCAGCAGAAATTGATTAAAAAAACCAAAGACATTCAAACTATTTTTGGTGGATTATATTACATTGTGTAGAAGGTAAAACCCCGAACCAATGACTGCTGAATACTTGGTGATGATAATATCACTTAAAAAAAGTAGTGGTGCTATAGAACCGCTTTCGCATTACTTCAGGACACTTTAGCGTTTGATCTATGCCATTCCTAAAACGGAAAAACTAGGTCAGAATTTTCCACTCCGGCCGGGATTCGAACCCGCATCCTCCATGTCAGTAACCAATGCTGTTAACCACTGAGTCACGGAGGTTGGCAATGATAGCACGACCTAGCATGTAAACATATACATTGTACATATCGGTTTTCTTCTTCTTTTACTCTGTCTTATTCCGCTTAAGCAGGGTCGACGTTGTTCAACCTTAAGGTTGAGGTTGGTTTTATAGTATTTAATATAAACCTAAAACTATAATAATAAAAATGATAACAGTATTGCTAAGACCAAACCTCTGATCAAATAGTATCTCAAGTGTAAACAATGTTGTCTAACATCGACACTGATAATCATAGAGATATCACCCAAAACTAAAAGAAATCTCTCTGTAAACAAACCAAATGTTAGAAGAATATTAGTTGGAGTGATATGACCCTTAGGACAATGCACTAGAAAGCAAATTAAAAATAAAACAATTTTAGAGTCCTTCAAATCTGAGAAGTATTGTAATGAGTATTTCTTGCAAGAAAAAAAAAAATAGATAAAAAGATATCAAATGTTAGACAATGACTCGATAGTGCTTGGTATTCTGGCATTCTAGATAGTATCATTCGATAGCACATGACCACAACACAGACCAAATGGAAAAGACAAATTGATAGAGATTTAAGGCTCCCATCTAAAACCACAACAAGAAACGTGCATATTTGCATAATTCACAATGTTGAGATATTATGAGAGGTCACACAATCACCAGACTCTCTTGTTTGAGAGAGTCGAGATGCGAAATGCTGACTCAACACGTAGTAATAATAATATCTCCTTATTTATACTGCCTGATCAAGACTATTTAGTCCCATTATTCCAGCAGTAAGCCCAAGACGTATTATTATGTGGTAAAAATCCTTAATGGGAGGATAATTTGTCATGTCCCGGCTGGGTTTCGAACCCACGACCTCTGGAATCTCTCGATTCATTGAGTACCGCCACCACTGAGCTACCGGGAGAGAAGTAAAGCAGAACTAGGAAAGTGGCGATTTCTACTTTATAATTGCGATAGTCAGATTAGTTTGTTTGGCTAGCGCGTAATATTTGTTCAGTGCACATAAATGGTCACAAAGTGTGGGATTTGTGAAGAATATTCCAGCATGATACTTGCCTGGATCGGCCTACTGCCTACCCATGGATGCTCAGTTGATCATATAATCACATAGTTAGCAACACCAGCGTCATCATCATAGCACCAATAATAATAATTCTCTTTAGTGGAAGGTAACCATCAGGCGAGGTTAATTCTCAAAGCATTTTCTACCACCTAACCCTCACGAGTCTTAGTATTATGTGGTCACTAACCTCAAATTTATGATGAAAATTCATGCATTTGGTGGGATTCGAACCAACGGGATCCCTACCCTACCTGGATTATGTTACCACCCATCAGATACCATGATCATAACTATGTTACCATCATCAGAACTGTCACTAGTATCATCAGAACTGTCACTAGTATCATCAGAACTGTCACTAGTATCATCAGAACTGTCACTAGTATCATCAGAACTGTCACTAGTATCATCAGAACTGTCACTAGTATCATCAGAACTGTCACTAGTATCATCAGAACTGTCACTAGTATCATCAGAACTGTCACTAGTATTTATCAGAACTGTCACTAGTATCATAGAACTGTCACTAGTATCATCAGAACTGTCACTAGTATCATCAGAACTGTCACTAGTATCATCAGAACTGTCACTAGTATCATCAGAACTGTCCACTAGTATCATCAGAACTGTCACTAGTATCATCAGAACTGTCACTAGTATCATCAGAACTGTCACTAGTATCATCAGAACTGTCACTATATCATCAGAACTTCACTAGTATCATCAGAACTGTCACTAGTATCATCAGAACTGTCACTAGTATCATAGAACTGTCACTAGTATCATCAGAACTGTCACTAGTATCATCAGAACTGTCATAGTATCATCAGAACTGTCACTAGTATCATCAGAACTGTCACTAGTATCATCAGAACTGTCACTAGTATCATCAGAACTGTCACTAGTATCATCGCGCATGCTCCGTCAGCCCACAACTCGGCCTTGCCAGACCTTGTGTCTGCCCTCACAAGAATACCTTGTGTAGAGATCGGCCCGCGTAAGAATCTCCAGCTCACATCTTAAATTAGATGGACTTAAAACTGGAGATTCTGTACTGGAAATTGATCGTTCAATTTTTTTATAAAGGCTCACGCTTGGCAATTGCTAAAACTAATAACGAGATTGATATTGGACGATGACTGTTGGTTGGATATGATGCATTAGTTTTCGTAAATTCAATGCTACCCACTAAAAATTGTGAAAATTGTAGACCAGCAGTCTGACTGGGGGACTATAACCAGGGAGTAGACCAGCATTTGGCTTGATTCTGGGGGCCCTTGTCAACTATTAGCCTCCTTGTAAAGACAGTGGTAGAAGTCTGAGTCATTCCTCCACTGTCTGGCTACCATCGTTCACGATGACGCCACCAATTGATGATGATGATGATGATGATGAATAATAACAAGTCCAAAATGTCATAGGAAAACTCAACAACCTTGCACACAAGTCAGACCGAACTCATTTTAATTTCAAAAAATGCGTGGACTCCCAGACGGAAGAATTTGTTTTTAAAGTGGATTTAAAATTTCATTTGAATTTAAATGAAAATGCGAATTTGAACAGACAAAAAGAGCGAAGACATTTCCATAATACTCATATGTCTCTCCTACGCATCTCAGCGTGTGGGGATTCAGACAAGCAGATAATTTTTTTTCTATTTTTTTTTTTTTTTTTTTTTTTTTAATTTTTGAAAATTTCGTCACAGTTGAAACGACACAAAGCCGGTAACAAACAAGCCAATGAAAGTTGAGAATTCAAGAGACAATCCTGGAGCAAAGATTTTCTAATGAACATGTGAGAAGCACCAGTAAAAATGGGGGTAGGTAGCTCTAGAGTCTAGAGATATCGTGTACTCGTATCTCGAAACGGACGCACGGATCAATGGTGAAAACCACTTTTTTGGTATCCTGAGGCTATGATTCGTCCAGAAATGTCAGAAAATGGGTAGGTCAAATTTTTGACGAATACAATACTTTGTTTTCTTTTTTTTATAAAGAAAGTAAAAAAAAACATATCCAAGGCAGAAATCTAACCCACAAACTGAAGATTGAGTGGGAAACAGTGCTCTTCCTCTCTAGCGAAAATCTTGACCTTACCGAGTTGGTGAGTTAATTGACCGCTACTCACTAGGGACTGTAGCTACTCACACTGGAAACTTACCTGCAACAAGAAGAAAATAAAAGAAATATGAGTCATAGAATTAGAATGGGATGACGTAGAAATATGCTAATTATAATATTAACTAGACCAGGCGCGGCCGGTCACAATGAGCTGCGAAACTGCAGCAACCCCAGACGAAAAAGAAAAAAGAGTTTTTTTTTCATATCCTAGCTCGTAAAAAGTATTTTTTATCCTACGTAATTGGCCTGGTACATAAACCCAAGCTCGTTAGGTACTAAAAGAGCGACTCTTTAAATCCCATTGAAGTCTGGTTTATGTTGAAGCACCCCCAAAACATTTTCCCACCGGCCACTCCTGAGTCCTCACATGATGGTTAATCGCACATAGAAATATGTGCTTCAGGACGAGCCAACTTTGAAATAAAAGTTGGTCATCATTCCCCCCTACAGCCAAGCTGACTACAACAAAAATAACATAGAAACGTATAAAGACTACTGGTACTAACATAATAGATCTGGTACTAACTTAATATCGTGGAAGAATTGATACTGTCCGACGCGACAGTATGGTAAGTGAACTATAGACCTACCATCAGTCTGGCTGATGCATTATAATCTGGGACTACCAGTATATCTAGTAGCCCATTCCTGTACGATAGGTGAGAAGTCACCGTGGCCGAAGAGGGTAGAGCACGAGACTTTCACGCACGGTGACCTAAGTTCGATCTTCGACAAGAACCATTACCTGCTGATGAGAGCAAAGAAGCTTGAAACAGCTGCCCAGGTATGTTCTCATATTCATGTACGAGTACACCTAATGAATTTATTTGTTTCTGAAATTCTACAATTAAACTTCTAATTTTTCCTTTAGGTACTTCAATGTACTTTTAAGGAAACAAATGCTTAAATCATGACTTAAGTTCGAGATTTATCTATTAATTTCGTCCTTAAACAGGTCAGTCCGTCAAAATTCTCGACCGTCTACAGTGCACTAGAAGCAGGTCTCGCTTGTCTCGAAGACATTACAGGAACATCCTGTGAGACTGAACAGCAATTTGCTGAAAGAAAATTACCACGGGCTCTCTCAACCTTGAAGTGTGGTCAGGCAGACCCCGGGCCCGGCCAAGGTTTTCCATGTTGGCGAGTGCTAGCCGAGATCTAGCTAGATATCTGTAGCGCTCTGTGTTCGAGACAGTTCTAGCTCTCTGTGCGCTTGCTAGATATAGCTCTCTGGGTAATTACTAGCTCTCTCTTCTTCAAGCGAGAGTAAGTCGAGGCAATGAGGTAAGTGAAATTAAAATAGCAAGTACAAGGGCGTGTGTACAAGTATGTGATGTGATGGCTAAACCTTCAAGATCAAGTTTACTTTGATTTTTATAAACATTAATTTCTTTTTCCTGGATTATTTTTTTTTTCTTCAAAAAATACCTCGCAGAATATTGCACAATAGTATTGCGTGTGATAGCCAATTTTGGCTAACCTACGCAAAATAACTTTTCGCGTAAATATTACTACATTATGATACCAACTCGTATGAAATCTTAACAATAAATCTGGACGTAAATCAAGACAATAATCAGTTCTAATTTCAACTCATCAGATTCAGTTCTCATTCCAACTCATCAGATTCATTTCTCATTTCAACTCAGCAGTTGAGCAAAGCAAGAAGCCATAGTCCACCGACCAGCCTACCTGACATCTCCTCCAGGTCCCCCTGAGTGAGGAGGTGGGCGGGGCGTACGCCCTGCAGGTGAGCACGGAGGAGGCGGGGGCACTGGACGAGAGGAGGAGCCCCGCGGCTCGCGAGCTGTTCAGATCCAGGTCCCAGAACTCCAGATCCACCTCCCCAATGTCCGAGGAGGCGAGCGAGTGGGCGGGGCTTAACGAGACTAGACGAAGGCACGTCGGCCGTGATGGCGATCATTGCCGAAGGGGAAGAGGATGACGTCACCTCGGACGATGAGGAGACGTCGCCCATGCTGCTGCTGGTTGCTAGGGACGCATTCTCGTTGCTAGGAGCCGGAGGCTTCAGCACGGCGTATAGGCCGGTCCGCATCCAGATACTGCTAGTCATGCTGACGAGCTATGAGATCAGCAGAGAGGACATCACTATGTGCTGAATTCTTTGATTATATCACTGAACGAAGATGAGGCGAAAAAGTTACATAGTTGACGTTGAAATTTGAAGAAATAATATGTGAGGAGTTAAAGGGTTATCAGGCAAATTTTACTCATGGAAATCTTGGAATTGTTATGAACTGGTTAGACTACCTTTAAAATTTAAACCTATGGGTTAAAAATTGAGGAATGCAAAATTTTAGACATTTACAAGTTATAGAAAACACAAATGCACTTGAATAAAATTGATGAGTAGGTAAGTGAAGGAGACAATTCGAATAACGAATTTCAAAAAAGGAATGACCAACCCCAATAAGAAAAGTTACCACGTTAACACAAGTAAAATATTTTTAAAAACACACTTAAATAATTTCTAAACTTAGATAGGAAAACCTTAAAAAAAAAACAAAAAACAAAGTATATCACACTTTCCGCAAATTATTCACAAATCATAAAAAGAAACAAAATCACGAAGACCACGAAATCGGACACTCTCGATTTCAAAGTTCACTCGAGCAACCGAACCGCACACAACCATCCGAGCCGAATCGTTGACCTTTTGAAATCGAAACTCGAAATCGCGAGACCCGGAGGACTAGTGACCGAAAAAAACTGAACTACACTCAGATCAGTCTGATCTCCGAAACGTAAAAATCAAAAGTTCAACACACTGAAAAAGTAAACAAACCCAAACGAGTGGACTACAAGACACTGGCACCGAGGATGCGGGAGAAGATATCGCGAGAGTTCTCAGGTGAATCATTTCTGAGCGTTTCCTCGAGAAGTTCTCCCCTCCCCTCCACCTTGCTTCTTTGGTTTCTTTATTATTTTGTTTCCATTCTCAATGTCATGATCAGCTACATCCACAGGTATAGCATTCTTCGCGTCTCTTACGTCATCAAATCATCTTTGTTGCTATTTCCTAACATCTTCTCATCGTTCCCCACACCATGATCATCTCTGAGCAATGTTTCAATTTGATCCACTTTTTTTATGGTTTCCTCGAGTTTCGTTCGATGAGTTGATTAATTTTTCCAGATCGATTTTCTCTTTTTCTAGCTTATTTTTCAAGGCCACGATTGTTTTCTGGTGCAAGCGATTGGTCGTGGTGTTCGATAGGCTATGGCGGTCGTTCGATTTTCTACGGTTCGTCTGTTTTGCTTTCCCTCTTTGTCATTTTCTTTGTCTAGCAGAGCAGCACAGGTTGTCCAAGAGTTATTGTGTCTTGTTTGAAGGTCACGAAAGAGCAGGAGTTCCAAGATTTACTGAATGCAACTTGAAATGACGTGCTGGAACTCGGTTGTCCTCAAGGTGACCGATTCATATCTGAACAAATTGATCATTCAAAATCACCGAGCCTGCAGTATTGTCACCTCTTTCAAATCAATGGAGAAAAATATTCCGCGCATTATACTGACCCAATTCATTGCGATCACGTGGAATTCATTCAAAACAGAGACTTGAAGTTTGAAAGAAACCTGAAACAATAGAACTTGGAAACAAATTGCTTCCAATAGGATTGTCCACGTCATAGTCATTAGCATCACCAACGCTATTCTCATTAACATCCCCGCACAGGTGATAAATGCAATCTAATAATTGGATTTGACTTGGTGAAATAGTACTCATAGACCTCAAAGATTGTTATGATTATTAAAAAAAAATCACTAAAAATTACTCAGAACCTGAGAGATTGTTAATGATGGTATAACACTGTTGTAAAAATCGTGTTGACAGATAAAAAGTTTACATTATTAGTAGGAATTTCAGGAATATGGTTTACTAGGCCTGCCAATCGCCGATGGGGTCCAGACAGATATGATGGTGATTAGGAGACCTGTTGTAAACATGATGGGTTCAGTGACACAGGGATGGGGGTATACAAATATGCCGGCTAGAATACCATAGAGCCACGTATCGTCCTAATTATGAATAAGACGTTATTTTCATTAACGATAATTATAGAGGAAAATCAACTCTCTGGACACTTCCTGACAATCCTGCTTATCTCATAAATTTGACACATAGCTTGGAGCTCTTATTGAGCTTGCCTGTTCTTGTTCAGACCAGTGACAGTAATACCCAGATATTTCTCTGATATGGTTTGAAGTGGAGTTTTTGTTCATTGTCATGGGAAAATGTTTTGTACTATAAGGTCGAAACTTCCATTGGGTCTGATCAACCACTTCTGGTCACTTAATGCAGTAAATCAGGTCCGATTTCATGACAAAAGTTTGCAAACTTTTCTATTATGTGCCACATATTGCATACGGCAAACAACACCTTCTGTTTCCTAGCAACTTTACAGGACAGTCCTTGGACAACACGACCTCCTCCTTATCAAAGTCTCAAGGACACATGACCTGTGACATCTAGAGATGTTTCTCTGGATAAAAAAGAACTTTGACAACAACAAAAAAAAACCCTCGTCATTTTCTTGGACAGATTAATTTGTAAAGTTTGAAGAATTCTAACGACTTACGAGATAAAGATGTAAAAAAAACTGACACTTTCCGAGGAGATTGGGGAAAAAAAAGAAATACTCGGAAAAGTTGGACGTTTTTTTCCAAACTTCAAGAAACTGAAAGTCATTGCTTTATTGTCACCACCACGCGACATCGGAGAGGAAAGAAAACAATAGCAAATTTACAACCGACCTCGGAGCTTCATTAATAAGGCGGTGGACTTGAATCTGGAGGTCGTTGTTCGAGTCTCATGCCGAGCAAAAAAAATAGTAAAGCTAGTTTGAGTAATTGTGAAACTTGTAATTAATTACAAACGGTTGTAATTAACACAAACATGATAACTTAAACTTGAAAAAGATCAAGTTCCACATCTCTTGAAACTACAAACTTTAAACTTTTTCAGGTGTTGATCTAGTTAAAGCTAAAGCATGAACCACAATAATCAAAAGTAAGCTGTTCTAGAATTGCTAAGAACTGAAAAAAAGCTATGAAACACTTGCTCAAACCTTTCGGATCAGTGAACTCACGATTCAGAACGTCCTGTCTGTCTGTCCTAGGACCACTGTAACAAGCGTAGCGGATTCAACCCACCCCACACATTGACGTGGACAAATATTGGGAACGGTAAACAAAAGAGAATGCATCGGGATGAAGGGTTTTCTCGTTTGATTTACATTTCAATGACGGACTCTTTGGTCCACCATGCCGACACACCTTCTACGAGAGGGATGATGAAAGGAAAAAGAAAGTCCTGGGAGTTTGTGTCGGTCTCGCACACATTTGAGACGCTTGACAAGGGGAAAGTAGAATACAGAGATCAGGGTCTTTAGTAATTCTCGGGTGGTTGTTCCTATAAGGATATAGAGAATATAACGGGACGGGTGTACCGATACGGGCCCTGGACTTGTTCCTGAAGAATCGAACTGATTACCTACTACAATTTTACTGTAAATAAGCACTTTGGGATTATGAAGGTGTGGCGAAGATTGCTAACTCTAAAACCAATAAGGTATAATTAAAAGAATTTAATTTTGGTGACATCGTCACACCAATCATTTCAAATAAATTGAAATCCAAACCAATTCAAGAATAATAACCAAAAAATCAATACAGCTTATCAGTCTTATGGCACATTTTTTACAATTCTAAAAACGTTGCCTGCCACGAAGCCCTATTGTGGCTTGACGATTCTTCACATAGAAACACAAAATCCACCTTTACAAATAAAGCAGAAAAAGAATGTTTCAAATCCTTTGTCAGGTAACTCGGTCACAATCAAGTGGAAATCCCTTTCGAGGTTGAACCCTTTCATCTAAAAGCATTCTTTAATCAGAATCTTCTCCAGGGGATGAAGTACAGAAGGGTAGCAATAGGCATAACCCTGATCGACAACTCACCAAAGGATCCTAATTTAATTGTAACATTATAAACCAATTTCCAAGAAGTCACCATTACTTGGATGGTCTCAATACTATTGAAAATTTTGAATGAGAATCTCCAAAACAGTGAAGATTCAATACTGTTACGAAAACAACACAAAACTTTGGTTTCAGTTACTATTTCAGATTTCAATGAGAATCTCGCAAAATAGATAATACTTTAATACGATGACAAAAACAACAACAACATGATCGGGAAGAGGAGACCCCTTTCAGTCTAAGAAAACTTTGACAGTGACTATAGTGGGACAATAAATCTCAACACAAACCAGCAAGAAGCAAGTCGAACCAACAAGATGAAAATAAAACACGGGACCTACATAAATCCAGGCCCTGCAGTCTTAAGACCTGTTGTCTTCAAGCAGGAACCCTAATGGTGCTGAAACAGTTGAAACACCCTCAACAATCATCGATGTTAATGTAATTAATCATTATGTAGGAACCAGAGAAGATTATGGAATCAAAACTACCTTTCAATAGCAGATTTAACTGCTGTTAGGGGAATCGGTAGATCCTAATTTGTCTCGTCGTTCTATTAGTAGTCATTTGGGATTCCTCGGTGTCGAAATTTCTCGAAGATGGAAAGAAACTATTCTCCAACTCTTTCATGTCTTCTGATTCCCTGAGCAATTCTACTTCGTTAGAATGGTCCTCAGGTTTGATATTGAAGATTCTAGTTCTTTCTTCTTTTGTATTTTTCGTGCAAATAAGACTGCTTCCTACTCATTTACCTTCATAAGTCATTAGGTATGGACGGAGCTAGTACGTAGAAATTAGGGATGATTATTATTTATCATTGGTGCGATTTTTTCAATATACATTAACTGTCACTTCTCTGCTACACTGATGACATTAAGAGTTTGTCGCCAAATCTCATTTCCACATTTGACATTTCGCATGTATGTCATTTCAATCCTTCCTTTTAATTTCTACAACCCGGAATAGCTTTCTACCCAATTTCCAAATTAAATTAAAACACAAAAACGTCAGCTGGTACACTGGAAAAGAAAGTACAGGATTGGATGACCTTGAACAAATTTAGTGAAAGAAATTTTCAGTCAAAGGGGGTAGATGCTTTGGAGGGGGGGATAGTATTTTAGACCTTTGTGTTCAAGGGATGATGAAATAGTAACTGTATCCAAAAGAAAACAGTATAACAGGTAGAAATTTTTACGAGAAAGGTTTACAAACTATTATCATTAAAATAAGATACAGGGTGGACAAGATTATGTGCTATTGATAAAGATTGATATAGAAAACACTTTAAAACCATTAGGGGAGTCATTGTGATGAGAATTAAAAGAGGAAATAGTGTGAGTGAGATGTATGAAAAAAATACTAGTTCAATCTTTGGAATGAATTGTCTGATTCTGCTGTATTCAGAAGAAAAAAAAAATCGCGCATCACAAAGCCAGCATGTTACTAGTTACTTGAATCTTAAATCAAGGAAATACTTTAGGTCGAATCCATATTTTTAAGCCAATCAAAAAAATGTGAATTTCTCAATAACTGGCCAAAATCTCGAGTCAAAATCTACGGAATTCTGCATGCAGGCCAATCTAAAATCCATACTTTTTAATCAGCCAATCAAAAAACTGTGAATTTCTGAATAATTGGCTAAAATCCCAGTCAAAATCTACGGAACTCTTCATGCAGTGGAGTGTTTATGGCACATTTGTAAACAAAGTGGCAAACATAGTTTTAACCGAAGTACTGTCCATGTTTCTGTCACAATATCCACCCTGTATATTGAAGATGAAGAACATTCTTCACTCCGTTCTGTTTGTAAAGGTCGCCAACTCTTCGTAACCCAGATTGAGATTTCCACTCGGTGAGAGGGTGGGTGTTTCTTAACCCAAAATTGAAGAAACAACATTCCCGAAATGTAGAATACCACCAAGTCCACTGAAATCTTGAAGAAACAGTGATGAAGATCCAGGAACAAAGGATCAGGGATCAGGTACTAATCCTTGAGGAGTCCTGATTTACATCTAAAAACGCAAAAAAAAAAAGGAAGGATGTTGACCAACTGTTGGAGAAAAGGATCCCATGGGAAATTAATGAGGAGACCTGGAACCCAAGGTCTTGAGAGATGAGGATCAACATCAAGAAGTTAAAATATCCGGTGGGTCTTGTGTGAATTCTGAAATTGTTTTAATTAGATACTGTTTCGAATTCACTGGTAGTTCCGAGATAATTTCTTCGACGTACATTATTTCTTTTGCCACATTTAAGATTTAATAATTTCAACAAACAATCTTGCAAATTGGTTGCTGGGACATGAATCAAATTAATGATAAATTAATAGCTACATTCACGGAAATATGTAAATTAATAGTTACATTTACGAGAACAGAGTCCATGGAAACGTCAAGACTCAAATGGTCTAATTGCTCAACCGTAAAGAATACGTGACTTCAAAGGGCACCAGCTAATCCTACACACATGCAAATGTAAACAGACTACTTAACACACCAGATCAAACGGCTCCCACCTAGCTACCGACAATAAAAACGCCAATGGAAACGCTATAGTAAACGCCAATGGTAACACTATAGCTAATTTTATGGTCACAATAGATCTTACTAGGTCGCAGTGTTAATTGTAAGGTGTTTCAGACGAAACCCTGCAACCAGGTTTTATAATAATAACACTATAGCTACCGCCTAAGTAATTGTGATCCCATTATCACGTCTATCAAGAGCTAAAACAATCCTCGCACATGGTCAAGGTGAAACTCGTCAGATGAAAACCTCCAGAGAAGATGACAACGCGGACAATGCTAGGATACAAATCCACAGATGACTGAGTACTAATGAACGTACAACGAATAGAAAACGTAAATTAGCCTGAACTTGGGGATTGGTTTTATCATTCACAATAGTCGTTATATGGAAGAAGACATGGGCCAACTGGGAAATTGAGGGAGAGCTATCATACACATCAAATACAGAGTACAAAATGAATAATACCAGATGGTAATGAAATTACCTGTGTTCAATTTTGAAAATTAAATTGAACAGACGGAACTGCTACATGATAGTCGAATATTTACAAATTTAAAATATTTCTGATAAACCTTGAATAAAGATCATTTTGATTAAGAAATAAGTACATAAATATTTACACATGAATAGTAAACATAGGCCAACTTAGTACAAAAGGTAGATGCACAGTTAAAGGTATCAGAATTGTAAAATTGAAGATGTTGTTACAAAATCTCGATACGGAGTACCAACATAAAACAAAAGAAAGCCTAGCTGACACTGTAAAAAAGATCTTAAACCAACACCCTCTTTAACTAACAGAATCAACACCTATCAAGACAAGATTACAAGATGTAGCGAAATCTCCACCACCCACCAGTCATCTCTTTGTCGGCGGCGCAATGTGCAGGCACCTCCTCATCATCCATTCGACTTGATCCGTCAGATCTGCGATCTAGCCTGCGCGAGATATCGCAATAATTATAGGAGGCAACAGAACCGCGGAGCTGCGTCCAAGGCCACGGGAAATGCACACAAACTCCCATGCAATTCGCGAAGTGCAATGCAGGTCGAGTGCAATTATAGTGATCCGCGGCTTTGTCATTGCCATGGTCATGAGGAGGCGGACGAACAGCGCGAGCAGGGTGTGAATCGCTGACCACTGTCACTGGTTGCTTTGGGTCAGTTGGAACCAGAGGGCGGGAGAACAGTGAAGGCAGGGTGTGAATCGCTGACCACTGTCACTGGTTGCTTTGGGTCAGTTAGAATCAGAGGGCGGGCGAACAGTGAGGGCAGGGTGTGAATCGCTGACCAAGAAGACGTTGAAAAAATGGACACTGGTGTTTGCTACGATCGATTAGATTTCCATTTTTGGATAAAACCATGACCTGAATCGAACCACATAGAAAGATTGCACAGAAAATGATCCAAGTTAGTCCTTGAAGAACAGAAAGAGTTATGACAGGAATTCTTGAACACAAACGGGCTAGCCTCAGGTTAATTAGAGCTATCCACACACAGGAAGAGCTTTGTTTCATTAAAAACTAGTCTAAAAAATACACCTGCTCCACCAGCTACTTTGTAATTTCCAAGTCTTTCATTATTACTTTCATATTTTAAAAATGCAAATAACATTCAGTCAAACCCCAAGTGCATAGATTAAGGAGGCTTCCAGGAACCCTTTTCTGAATAATTAATTTGATTCACTATCCCCAGCGCTTCATTTTTTCCGTTTAATTTTCTTCTTCTTGATTTTTGAAACTTTGTAAGATATGTAAAACTCCACCGTGTATGCAGGATGCGGGTACTATACCTTCTGCAATGGACAGATGAATTGACGGATGAGTTACTGGTATGCCAACTGTTACGCGATATATTTCCGCTACATATTCAGCCCAAAGTTCACCTGTCGATATGTTAAGAATAATAATAATAAATCTAATTAGGGCAAAGCTATCAAGCCTAATAATAACACTTGTTAGTGGAAGGTAACCACCAGGCGAGGTAAATGCACACAGCATTTTTACCATCAACCCTCATATCATTATGTTTCCACAAACTCAAATTATAGAAGAAAAATTCATGCACTGGGTGGTATTCAAACCAACGGATCCCTACACTACCTGGATTACCAGACTACTCTCTCGACTTTCTACAAAGTTGTCATCCCGTCACTCAAGGCAAGCATTCTAAGGTCTACCACTTTTTCAGCCATTCGCTTCGTACCCTTTCTCTTGTACTGTTCCCACAAATGTCCCAAATATTCTGAGCTCTACCACTTATACTTACTCTCTTGACTTTCTCACTTTCTTTCCTACACAGTTGCCACCCCCTCCCTCAAGTCTCCGCCAAACTGACGTCTGCCACGTCAACTCCTCTGCACTCTGCAATTCAGGGCACACCATGAAGTCGAAACTTGCAAATGTCAGACAGTCTATTTCTGCGAGTGTCACCCACCACTTGTGTTGCGACTGAGGGGGCTTTCGGGGTACTTTGGGGGGGGGGGAGTCGTGACGTCAGAATCAAATGTCCCGTTGGAGGTGGAGCCGGAGGGAGGAGTTATAAGACGGGGGCGGAGTCTTTTTAGAGGAGGGGGAGGAAACTTTTGGAATTGGTGAGGGGAGAGAGAGAGAGAGAGAGAGAGAGGGGGGGAGGATAAACTTAGTGGGAGATTAGGATTGACAATGCTAGAAATTTATCAAGCTATCCTGTACTGAACCGACCTCAGCACCGATTGGTTCACAGTCGGCAGACTCGTAACCTGGAGGTCGGTGGTTCAAATCCTATGTTAATTAAAATTTTAGTAAAGCGAGCTCGAGTAATCGTGACTAACACAAATATGATAACTTATTCTGTACTTTGCCACCACGTGCTAAATATTCGCCTCATTTGTAATGCTCAACAAGGTCAAATTGTTTGGAAGGTCGAATTAGAACAGAGTGAACTTTTCTTTACGAGTGTAAACTTTTGTTTTACAATGTGAACTTTTTGTACAGTTGATTTTGCACACCATATGTCTCTCGTTTCGTACTGTATAAAAAGGTTCAATCTTTAATAGTACGTTCGATGTACTTTGATTTCACTTATTGTTTGTGGTGCCATTATTATTATCTAACCTGGTTGTAGGGTTCTTCTGAAAAAGGATCTATGGACTGCGGCAGTAGTGTCAACCGTTACACCACTGGCTCCGTGAGGTGGCAATCCAAAAACAAAATTTCATTCTCACACAGTTACGCCAAATTCATATCTATGATAATGTTCCAGTTACATTTTTTTTTGTTGCCTATTTGCCCCTATATCCAAATCTCCCGTGGGAGCATGATACTAAAAAACCAAAGGGAGGGAGGGGGGGATTACAGGAAAGGGCGGGGGAGTTAGTTCTGCAAGAACACAAGTTCACCTGCTGGGTTCTGTGCTATTTAATCTGGCACACAGGCGAGTACATGGGGAAACTCCGAGTACCTATGTACTTGTACGTACATAGTTCCTATACGTAATTTATGTACTTTTCATTTACATACAGCTGGGTTTAGTTTACAGGGTTTACATGACATCAGTATTTTTGCTCTGAAAACATCTCGGTTGCTCTGAAAAACATCTCGGGGTGGTAAAAAAAAAGTGGAAGTCAATCATATTATGTGCACTTTCGAAATGTCACAAACACTCGAACTCATGCTTCTGAGGTTCCTCTCAGGAAAAGTGAATGACTAACTCGAATGTTCATTGTTTTGGAGATATGAAGACTCGTGGAGAGGAACAGGATAGGCACCGAAACAGAGGTCAAAATGTTTATGAGCAACTAGGTGAAAGTCTTGTATTGAAATTAAAAAAACAAATAGGTGGAGCAGCTCAAAGAAATCTATGAACAAAAAGCCCACCAGGAAACACAAAGGGCTGTAATCTATAGAGTAAAAGGTCATAGAAATGAAATTCAGTATTAAAACTACGTCAATATGTGGGCTGTGTTAGAGAAATAGTGAAATGTCAGGCTTATCCTAATTATGGAAGTCATTTTGCTACGTCACTAACACTTGCAAGGGCCATGCCTCGGTTGTAGACTAGGGATAGGAAAAAAACATACAACGGTCATGCCTTGGCGGTACAGCAGGGTTATAGTAGGCCATGCCTCGACTTATAGAAGAGCAAGGAAAGAGTCTGATTTACTCTCGTGATGTTAAAAGGCACTTAACCATTTGAAAAAAAAATTCAAGTTCATTATTAAATTCGTTTATTTGAAAATAATGCAATTGGGCGTCCATTTGAAATTATGGAATCGGGCTTGAAACTTTTACCAAACCCTGTCAGAAAGGGGGGGGGGCAGTTGCATTTCTGTCTCCCCCCCGTATTGTATCGTGATGTGCTAGTTTCTGTAGCAGTGCCCCTCTTCGCCCCCCCAATGGGGGAAGGAGATGGGGGAGGGGGTTTGCAAATATCATTCTGCCAAGGTCACCCCGACCCCCCGGCACCCCCCCTCCCCCGACATGTAAAGTTCAGACGAGTTTATGAAATGCAACTCCGCGCGCCGGGGTGCAAAGTTTATATGCAGCTGGATGTGACTGTGAAGTGCAGTTTGTGCATTTCGAGTCGAGAGAGCCGTGCAGTTGATAGCTGATTGCCTTGTAGCAGTTGGAGCTGCTATTTAAACTGTGCTGCAAGACATGGAGGACAAGGCTTTTATTAATTTGGTCTATTTTTTTCGTTTTCTGTTTATACTGAGACAGAGAGAGAAATAGTAAATATGCTTACTACTAACTGAAATCACTGTGATGCTTGCCGTGAGACACAGTACTGACAAAATTTAACATTAAAAAAAAAAAAAATTTTTTGCTTCTAGGGATGATTCCAGGTTTGTACAAACTGTGTGGATGATGCGACTTGAACCTCGAATGAGGTAACCACCACCAGGCAAGGTTAAAGCATTTTCTACCACCTAACCCTCAGAGTCTTATTATTATGTGTTCACCAACTCAAATTAATGAGAAAAAATTCATGCACTGGATGGGATTCGCACCAACGGATCCCTACGCTACCTGGATTACCAGAAAAGCGTCTTAACCACTTGACTATACCAGTGGTGCACTTGTGATCTACCAGTGACCAGCAGAAATATTGACAAGATACACTTTAAGATGAATTCTTCAAAAGCCCTGCGCGACTGATTTTCAATGAACCTACTGCGTATATTTATTGCTGCGTGAATATTACATTTCTCCAAATTGACAACAATATATAAATCTAAGTACATAACTTATAATAATTATACACCAACCGTCAACATCTTGTAGACATGTCGCAGCAATACTCTTGTATAATTATCAATTTTCTCGATAGCTTTGAACTTTCATCTGCTCACTAAGCCCCTCGACAGGCGGACGTTGAAAGCTGCTTACATCAGAATAGTAAGTTAATTGGCCTTTGAAAGGAGAAATTCGAAACGGTGCCTTCGCCGTCATTCTTCGGGAGGCGCAATCGACTCAGGGCCTTTGAAACGCCACATATAAGGGGGGGGGGGGGTGTGACAGGGCCTTAGAAACGCCCCATATAAGGGGGGGGGTGGTGACAGGGCCTTTTTAGCGACGCACATAGAAAAGGGGATGGGAAGATCTTTTTCTGTGTCCTTTGTGTCGTCGTCTGAGTGGAAATTTCTGCCTTGATCTCATGCGCCATTCCTCGACATTTCAGAGCATCCAAGAATAAACAAGTTAATGATCTCTGCATGAAGTTAGGTGAGAACAGGCTGTGAGAACTAGCTGTTTCACCCATGTTTCGCTACGGTTATTTTTGTTGGACCAGAAAGTCCCAAGATATCTGGAAAATGGTAATAGATATTATAATTTTGATAATTTTCTAGCTGGTTTGACGGTGGTTTAGGGCGGGTCAACTCTTATGAAAATTTCAACATCTGTTACCGTTTGGGCTGTGGTATTGTATACAGACGACCCCTAAGAGGACATAGTCGGGACAAGCACAGATTTGAGAAATGAGAAGAAAGTAAGCGCCGAGGAGGAGAAATGAGAAGAAAGGAAGACGGAGAGGAAAGTGAAGCCTATAACTGAGAGTGAAACCCGTCCGCCGACAACGCGACCGGTGAGCGAGGACCACAACCAGTCCACACCAGAGGCTATCCGGGTATCTAGCCCAAGTACAACTTTCTGTTCGGTGCTGTAACTAATTTGTTTGTAAGCAACAGCAACTGAGAAAACTTGAAGAAATGGAACATTTTTTGTTTGTTGGTTTAATAACCTATTGATACATTGCATATAGGTACATATACAGGGTGATCGAAACCACCCAGCCACTATCTTTTTCTCGAGAACGGTTTGAGTTAGGATCTTGAAACAAAAAATTGGTCCCCAATATGAAGTCTGAAGTTTCATGGGAAAATATTTTGAACCTCCGCCCACCGCCCCTAAGGGCGTTTTCAGGGGGGCACATGTCCGTTTCTCCCGAATTTTAAATGGAATGCATATTTTTTTATTTTACTTTCAAAACATGCAAAGCAAGTTAGTAACATTAGTAAAAAGAAAAAAAATATTCCTTGGTTCGAGTCCCGAAAAAACACGGTTTTTAGAAGAAAATAGGCCCAGGTTGCGGAAGTCATTACGGGCACCCGGTAAACGTTGTAAAAAAATTAAAAATGTCAAAAGATAGGTAAAGTTCTCTTCTTTAATTTGATGTACTTGCTTTTACTCATTTAGGAAGTCATAGGTCCTTAAATTGGTCATAAACTTTTTTCAGTTTCAAAAGACCAAAAGTCCAGAAATTTAAATTCGATCCCCTATTTTTTTTTCTTTTAAATAAAGGAAGGTAATTTGTAGCATACAATGCAAAAAAAATGAACTCTCTGCGATTTTTTTCCTTAAAATGGCAGACGAATAACCTCTGAAATGCGTCCATTTCCGTGCGCGTGAGTCATCACACGAGTCCGTGCCTGAAGTTTGTATGTACGATGTAGGTAATTCACTTCTACAGATGATAAAAAACACCACCCTCTGTTGCAGTACATTTCCTGAGTCTGCCAGGATAGGTGGCATGAACTCTGTCTAGCTCCTCAAGTATGATGTTGCGGCAGATCTCAATGATGCGCAGCTTCACATTTTCCACATCTGTTGTCCTGGTTCGGTATGCTTAATATTTCACATTTTCCCACAGGTAGAAATTCATGACGGTGAGGTCCGGGGTGCGAGGGGTATAAGAGTTTGGTCCTCCTCTACCGATCCATCTCTGAGGGAACATTCGATTAAGTTTTTCTCACATCCTCAGATAAAAATGGGTGGGGCCTCGTCTTGTTGGAACAACATTGTATCCTTAATGTTGGTTTTAAGTTCAAATGAAGTTTAAATTCTTTACTCCCGTCAGCTTTCCGTCGATGAAGTACGGTCCAATATTCTTAGTGCTAAGGACACCGCACCAAACATTAAGACTCCATACATGCTGGTCATCAACTTCTCTCATTAAATGAGGGTTCCGTACATACAAACTTCAGGCACGGACTCGTGTGATGACTCACGCGCACGGAAATGGACGCATTTCAGAGGTTATTCGTCTGCCATTTTAAGGAAAAAAATCGCAGAGTTCATTTTTTTTGCATTGTATGCTACTAATTACCTTCTTTTATTTAAAAGAAAAAAAAATAGGGGATCGAATTTAAATTTCTGGACTTTTGGTCTTTTGAAACTGAAAAAAGTTTATGACCAATTTAAGGACCTATGACTTCCTAAATGAGTAAAAGCAAGTACATCAAATTAAAGAAGAGAACTTTACCTATCTTTTGACATTTTTAATTTTTTTACAACGTTTACCGGGTGCCCGTAATGACTTCCGCAACCTGGGCCTATTTTCTTCTAAAAACCGTGTTTTTTCGGGACTCGAACCAAGGAATATTTTTTTTCTTTTTACTAATGTTACTAACTTGCTTTGCATGTTTTGAAAGTAAAATAAAAAAATATGCATTCCATTTAAAATTCGGGAGAAACGGACATGTGCCCCCTGAAAACGCCCTTAGGGGCGGTGGGCGGAGGTTCAAAATATTTTCCCATGAAACTTCAGACTTCATATTGGGGACCAATTTTTTGTTTCCAGATCCTAACTCAAACCGTTCTCGAGAAAAAGATAGTGGCTGGGTGGTTTCGATCACCCTGTATTTTTTTTTACTTATTTTCTTATAATATTTATATTGTTTCTTTTTTTTGGATTAGTTTTGTAAATACTTCAATAAATATATATTCAAAGTACTTTATGAAAGAAAAAAAAAAAAAAAAAAAACGTTTCTATTTAACATTACAACAAAGCCAAAGTATACATCTATCAATCTTTCATTAAACTATAGTGGTGCATGTCAACTTCTATGTTCATACACAACAAAACAACGAGTAAAACGAAGATGGACATGAGAAGTGGAGCTCATATACATATAGTTCAACTAGAGCAAGGAGATTAATTTGAATTTGTTTTTTTTTTAATAATGAAATATACTCTACTATTTTATGAAAAAAAAAAAAAATACACTCCCAAAACATTTATACTAGTAAAAAGAATAATCTCAGAGTAAAACCCTGGATCCATAAAATCCCAAGTTTCGTTGAAAAAAACCACAGGTGTATTACAAAATAATCCACGACGGGGAAAAGTCTTCGCAACTAAAATTAGGTAGCTTTAATGTGTGAAACTTTATAAGAAAGCATTTTGTTACGAGCAATATATCGTGCAGCGTCTCATCCCAAACTCTACCCACAGTAGCGAAGAAACTTTCTAGAAATTGGAAAATCCATTTTCTTCACAATCATCCGAGGGCAACGAAAGCAACCCACCAAATTTCTAATAACTCTTCGTCTCATCGAATTATGTATGAAGAAAGTCTGCTATATTGGGTTGGGTGGAAGAAATTGCCACAGGCAATAACCCCGCCCTTTAGTTGGGACATATTTTTATATATATTTTGTATTATTTTTCCTTTTTATTGAATATGTATATTGTATCCATTTTTTCACTGTTACAATAGTCATTTGTACTGTACATAATTATTATGTCTTCTTATATCTGATAAAGTGTTTAATAAAGAGAGTGAAAAAGAGGACAAAGGAAGGAAAGACAGAGAATGGTAAGAGAGAAAGAGTGATATGTTGTACAGAGTGAAGGGGGCAGAGAGAGGAGGAGATGAGAAGAGGAGGAGAGAGAGAGATATGTTTAAGGGTGTGAAAGAGAGAGAAAGGAAAGGAGAGAGAAGTGGGAAAATATAAGAGAGAATAAAAGAGGAGTGAGGAAGGAAAGAGAGAAAATGGTAGGAGAGGAAGAGTCATATGTTGTAGAGTCTGAAGGAGGGAGAGAGAAGAGAAGGGGAGAGAGAGATAACTATGTTGAAGGGTGTGAAAGAGAGAGAGAGAGAGAGAGAGAGAGAGAAAGGAAAGGAAAGGAGAGGAGAGGAGAGCGAAGTGGGATGATATAAGAGAGAATAAAAGAGGAGTGAGGATGGGAGGGAGAGGGAGAGGGAGAGAGAGAGAGAGAGAGAGAGAGAGAGAGGAGAGAGAGACAGAGATATGTTACAGGGTGTGAAGTGGAGAGTAAAAGGAAGGAAGAACGCTACCTTCAGGGTTTAATTGAAATTAATGGCGCAGAAAATGGCCGGAGGAGTTGGGTAGAGGAGTAAACACGGTTTGGTGATTCGGAGTAATTTTATTTATGCACATACTCGTAAGTGAGTTCCCTGGTAGCTGAAACACTCTCTTTGAAACACCCAGGGCGGAATCAACAGTCGCTTTGAGTGGCTGCAAAGTTGTACTTATCACACAACATAATAATAACTCTCTTTAATGGAAGGTAACCATGAGACGAGGTTAATGCTCAAAGTATTTTCTAACACTTAACCCTCAGAATCTTATCATTATGTGGTCACAAACTCAAATTGATGAGGATAAATCCATGCACTGGGTGGGATTCGAACCAACGGATCCCTGCGCTACCTGGCTTACCAGACTTAACCACTTGACTACCAGTGCACTTTTAAAAGAACCATCATAGCAATCTCGGTGCTTTTCAAAAATGCAAGTATCAAACAATCGCTACAATATATTAAGAACAATCAAGCCCTACCATAAGCCCATGGAAATGGGTTCCAGGACTTGAAAGAACAAAAATTGACACCCTGTAGAAGTCTACCTTGTATGAAATTTAGTTTCTTCTCCATCCTGTATGATAACCCGAATCTCGACTGAGGATCTATTTTGGGATCTTACTGTTCAGAGAAATATCAATTTTTTAATGCCTCCATCCAAATGACAAAGAGATGGGGAAATAGAAATCCGAAAATAGAATCAAGATACATACAGCCGACCTACATACCTGAGGTTAAATCTGGGTTTCACATTGGATGCTTTTTATCTTTCTAGTCTAATCAGAGTATAGATAATGGAAATCTAATGAAAAGTAGTCGGCAGTTTCTACTACCCTTTTACCTCTAGTACTGATGAACTATATTTTTATCGGTATTCTTTAATTAAAAGGGAATTGAGACCTGTTCAACGAAAAGTGATCAAAAACTAAGCCGATTGCGAATACCCAGAGACTTTTTCGGCATTTTCTAATCAAAAAGTGTTCCATCCGATGAGTGTAAACGTGAGGGTTAACTTTTTTTTTTATAGATAGATAAATATATGTTTTATTTGTAAAATTACCCTGACGGGTGTATACAATGGTCAGAAAGTTTACAATGGTCATTGAAAACAAAAAAAAATAGTTCAAGGTGTACATAGTTGAGGTTGGTTGGATGTGGCACTCCTAGTTTCACATTATACGGCTGGACGCCCTTCCTGACGCCAACCCTGATAAGGGCGCCAATGATTATTGTTTTTTTCTTGGACTAACTGGGAAGTAACATGGGAGCCTACTATAGAAAAATGTATTACTGACCTGGAAGTAACATGGGAGCCTACTATAGAAAAATGTATTACTGACCTGGAAGTAACATGGGGGCCTACTACAGAAAAATGTATTACTGACTCGGAAAGTAACATGGGAGCCTACTATAGAAAAATGTATTACTGACCTGGAAGTAACATGGGGGCCTACTACAGAAAAATGTATTACTGACTCGGAAGTAACATGGGAGCCTACTACAGAAAAATGTATTACTGACTCGGAAGTAAGATGGGGGCCTACTACAGAAAAATGTATTACTGACTCGGAAGTAACATGGGAGCCTACTACAGAAAAATGTATTACTGACTCGGAAGTAACATGGGAGCCTACTATAGAAAAATGTATTACTGACTCGGAAGTAACATGGGAGCCTACTACAGAAAAATGTATTACTGACTCGGAAGTAACATGGGAGCCTACTATAGAAAAATGTATTACTGACTCGGAAGTAACATGGGAGCCTACTACAGAAAAATGTATTACTGACTCGGAAGTAACATGGGAGCCTACTACAGAGAAATGTATTACTGACTCGGAAGTAATATGGGAGAAAAATGTATTACCTGACACAGAGGAAGGCGTGGAGCTTTCCGAGCGCTCGCTGTCCGGGGCGCCGGCCTCGTAGCTGTCCATGAAGCTCTCGATGTGGTCGAACAGGCCGAAGCTGGGCGGGGGGATGGCGGTCGAGTAGGTCCCGTTCTGAGCGGCCCGCTCGCTCCGCAGGTAGGCGTTGTGGGCGGGGTCATTGTAGCGCGGGTTGTTGAAGTCCGACTGGAAGCTCTGGTGGGCGTAGTAGCTCTGGTACGCCGCCGCCGCCTGCTGCTGGTGGTAGCTGTTCTGCTGGTAGTTGCTCCACACGGCCGCCATCGGGACGCCGAAAGTTCGACGGCGCGCGGCGGGGGTGAGCTTCGGTCGAAGGTTTCGAGAATTCGCCCGCTAAAACGCCACTTTTGGCGAAAGTTTGATAGAAAAATTGAACTTCGGCTCAGAGATGTCGAGAACTACTACTTCCAAGAATTTGATAAAAAAAAATATTGCTGATTTCGAAAATCAAGTTCTGTTTAAAAACTGGATTTTCAGAACTTAGTTGCAAGAAATTGACTTCCGGGAGAAATTTTAAAATATTATTGAATTTAGAAAACAAACTTAACGAGATTCTTAAAGACTCTTTTCAGTCCAATGAGACACTTTTCATTTAGACACTATTAACGTAAATCATGAGCTAAACTTATGTAATATGAATACTTTAGAAAAATGGTGTTTTTTTTCACAGTTTTTTAGATAATCACTGAAAATTGTTTGAAACACAGGGACGATTTGAAGTCTGTCTAATCACAATTATTGAAACTTTATGAAATGTACAAAACAGAGTTAACCGCAACACGTGAAACTTTAGTTCCCTAGAACCGTAATTCTATCAAAAAAGAGTTTTGAATCTTATTACAAACGCTGGAAACATTTTCTTCAAAATCTTTGTAAATACAGCTTCCAAATAAAAAGCATACAATGTTCAGACATAGAAAGTAATACACCGAAAACAATTGACACACACACACATGTCATAAAAATTAAAATATAATAATAAAAAAATCAATCAACTTTTTATTCTCAATAAACCAAAATAAATTCGGACCACAAAAAGTCGACCGCAACGACATTCGCGAAACTAGAAACTACACTGACTGCATCCAAAATCCACAGCTCGTATAGGGACCCAACCATCCACTTCTTTGTTCCCTAATTGGAAATCTGCAGGTAAAGAACCCTCGTCCCTTGGCAAGGGTCATCCATCATTGTGATGGTTTTGGGAACCCAAAAGCAAGAAAAAAAAATGATAGATTTCAAAATGGTTTATGAGGAAAGAAAGTTTCACAGAATTGGGGCAAGTCGAAGATTTGGGATTTAGAAGGCCTACAAATGTAAGGAAAAGGAGAAATTATTTTTATGAAAAGAAAAGGGTCTTCCGTGTTAGCCCTCCATGGCAAGCTGTGTTGACAAATTCAATAGAAACAAGACAAGCTTTTATTCTTGTGAATTAGTAAAGATGGCAATGAATCCTGGCCTTATATTATGAATATATAATTTTAAATTAATCACATTCCACAAATTTAAAATGAAAACTTCATAAACTTTGATTAGAATAAATAATAAATAAAGATGGATTTTGATTATGACTAGCACGTCCAAGTTCCTGTATTGTAATTGTGGCCGTAGTCGGTACTCGAACCACCGACCCCCAGATTACGAGTTCGTCGCCTTTTCAATCCAGCTACTGAGGTCTCTCAGTACTTTCTATTACCTATTAGGTATACAAAGTATAAATCTGGCTGGGGGACCATAAACAGGGAGTAGACTAGCAGTCTGGCTGGGGGACAATAAACAGGGAGTAGACCAGCAGTCTGGCTGGGGGACAATAAACAGGGAGTAGACCAGCAGTCTGGCTGGGGAACTATAAACAAGGAGTAGACCAGCAGTCTGGCTGGGGGACAATAAATAGGGAGTAGACCAGCATTGGCTGGGTTCTGGGGGCCCTTGTCAATTATTAGCTTCCTTGTGAAGACAGTGGTAGAAGTGCTGAGTCATTCCTCCACTGTCTAGCTACCATCGTTCACGATGACGCCACCCTATGATGATGATACAAAGTATTGTTTTCGGTCGGTTTTTTCTTCTTGAAATAATGGGGCTGATAACATTTCTGAACGAATTCAGTCAGTATACTCAGTATAAGGGTTGGGTGGAAGAGATTGCCACAGGCAATAACCCCGCCCCTTAGTTAGGACATATATCATGAACATTTTTTTTTTTTTTTAATTCTTACATTTTAGTTCTCAAATATTGTATATTATTTGTAATATTCTGTGTTGTAATTGTTGTTTATATGTCCATATTAATAAAGTGTTAAATAATAACAACATACTCGTCAACAGAAAAATTAAGACGTTGCATTAGATGTACATGAACATCAGAACATACCTGGGCAGCTATTTTGAATTTATTTGGTCTCAGCAGGTAATGGTTAAGACTCTCCTGTTTTTTTTCAACTCCCTATAGAACGGTTCAAACCAGCACAGGGTTAATGCATAATAGAAATCTAAATATATCCTGTAAATATAAGAAATACTCTTAGGGCAATAAAAAATGAGGCCCTAACAAGACACATGATGGGTCCTTGGATTCTATTGTTTTAATTTGACTCTTCCGTGCACAAAGTTGCAATTATTTGCTACAGAAATATTTTTAGGGTCGAATTGTGAAACAGGATTAAATATCTACGATTTGTTAATCCAAGTCACTATCACTTAACAGCTGATATAAATGCGCTGTGATTGGTTGAAATTCCCACCAGAGGGTGTGTCAAGGGCTAGTGTATATTTTTAACAGACCGACAGACAGACACAAAACCAAAGTTGCTCAGAAGGTTATGAGACGTCCCGTTATATGAAAAAAAATTGAGATCGGAGCAAAAAACGAACACAATTCTTTTGATTTCTAATATTAGAAAGTAATAAGGGTAATAAGGGAAAAAGAGTTATCATAGTTGTGCTAATAGTCACTTTCGTGATATCACAACTACTCAAACTCGCTTTTCTAAATTTTTGCTGAACCCGGGACTTGAATTACCGACCTCCAGCTTACAAGTCCGCCCCTTATAGATCCAGCTACTGACGTTAGTCTTTGAGTAGATAACAAGAAGAAGTTACTAATAATAAAAGTAATAACCCCGCCCCTTAGTTAGGACATATACTATGTACATTATTTTTTTTAATTTTTTTTTTCTCTCATTTTAGTTATCAAATTTTGTATATTATTTGTAATTATTCTGTGTTGTAATTGTTGTATATATGTCCATATTAATAAAGTGTTAAATAATAACAACATACTCGTCAACAGAAAAGTGAGACGTTGCATTGGATGTACATGAACATCAGAACATACCTGGGCAGCTATTTCAAATTTATTTGGTCTCATCAGCTTTATTTGTTTTCATATACATTTCAATTCCTATTACATCTCCATGAAGTACTGTTGTACTTTTCGGGATAATGTTGTTCATAAAGCTAATGTTCTATTTATTTTTTACAACTCTCTCGGTACCTATAAAAACTAAATTCTTCAGGCGGTTATAAAAAGTACAGAAATATGAAAGAAAAAAAAAATGAAATCGGAGCAAAGAAATATTTTTTTTTACATAAACCAACACGATACTACCCTGCGATACCTAATATTAGAAATTTATCGGAAGTAATAGTATAGTACAGTATAGTAGTGCTTTATTTAGACTTTCGGCTCGAGACAAGAAGTCCCATCACGCAAAAATATATGATTATTTTACCATAATTATTAGTATGTAAAAAAAAAAATCATACCTCAGGACTAAACAGGCCGATGAAAGTATAAACGGGACTTCTTTGTGTCCCACAAGTACCCTACTTGGGACTGAACAAATAAAATGTGTAATAATAGAATCGAACCGGGCAGGACTTTGATTAACTGTATTGTGACATGAGGTAACCACTGCCAGTAACCAAACAGCCTTTGTTCTAATTACAATGTCGATTTTTTATGGCCTACTAAAAATGCCATTGTTGTGTTGGCAAAGGCGACCTATGTCAATGTCTTTCGTCACCTTAGAGAAGATTTATGATCCCCGCGGGCTGATCAAGAGGTCATTGGTTCGATGCGAACGATTTACTTCTTTTTTTTTTTAAGAATTTCTTTTAGGGTGATACCATTACTTTCCTTTCTATAAGATAAGAAAAGTAAAATATCCTTATTTATTTGAATTTTTTTTTTCTCGATAAATATGTAAGTCAAAAACTTCTGTGTCGCCGAGTTACAGCCCGAAACTAAGTGCGGCAATGCCTCATTGTGTAGAGTAGGAATAGGAAAAATAAATATAGGGCCATGCCTCGGGTGCAGACCAAGAATTCACAAGATTGCCGGAACTCTGATGAGATTTGTTAACAAAAAGACAGTGAGTATGGCACCTCCACTAGAAAGTGAGCTTGGCACCTCCATTAGAAAGAGAGTATGGCACCTCCACTAGAAAGTGAGTATGGTGTCACCACTAAAAAGTGAGCTTGGCGCCTCCATTAGAAAGTGAGCTTGGCGCCTTCACTAGAAAGTGAGTATGGCGTCTCCACTAGAATGTGAGTATAATGCCTCCACTAGAAAGTGAGTATGGGGGGTGAGTTTGAAAAGTGATCCACATTTTTTTGAAAAAGAATCTTGGTGCACCAGAAATAATCCATACTTACAGTAGGGAGAACACAGATGATATGGCAGTTTGGTAAACTTACCTGAAAACAAAAGAGAGGAAGGCATTCTGTTAGAAACAATTCTACGAAATCTTATGCTGCAATGGGTCCACACAGGTGCAACATGCAACACGTTGCTGCAACATGTGTGTGGTAATTGGAACACTGTTGCAGCAACGTGTTGCACCTGTGTGGACCCAGCATTACCTTGAAATCGAAGCCCAGAAAGTTTTTTTTTTAACTTAAAAAAACTTAGGGGCCAAAAAAAAGACATTTTTATTTTATTGAATTCTTAATTAATAGGACATAATATTATGTACAAACAAGTAATGATAAAAATTAAAATATAAATTTGAGAACAATATAAACAAGAAAAAAAAAAGATAAACAACATACATAAAATATATACAGATGTCCTAACTAAAGGTGGGGTTATTATCTATGGGTAAGATTGAACAGTTTCCTGTTACATGTCACCATCATGTACTGTCTATATCTTGTTTGATCAAACAAATTTTGTAACACAAATCAAGATAATGCAGAAACATATGTTCACCCAGTATTGAAATCGATTTCAAATACACAAAATTAATAAATATGTAATTTAAAAATACCATTAAGACATACATTTAATTATTTTCCCTTTCAAACAACCTCAACTCTGTCTTGATGACATTAAACTTGATTAAAGCACTCAAGTAAAATGAGAATTACTACGATGATATATAAAAACAAATAGAAAATTAATTAATAATTTACATTTTTATGGCAAAATTGAATCAGTTTATTGCTGAAGAATCACTTTATCTCTCAGGCAATGGAGAGATTTTTTTTTTATGAGAATAAAATACTTTAAATGAGTTAGTTTTTTATTGATTGAAAGTGATGGATTTTTTACTGGAAGGAAAACATTAAACTTAGTACATAATTAAAATACTAAAAGACACTTATTTACAGTGCCCTGGTACTAAAGAGTAAAGATAGATAATTATGACAAATGTAATTATGTCACAATTTTGGTGCGTAATAGCGCAGGCGCAGAATTATAGGACTCTTTTCTTTTCCTTAGATATCCCAGTATCTTGTTTTTGCCCAATTCCGGCCTTTGTCGCTGCTCATATTGAAGCAGCTACTCATTTTTCCTCACGAGTTGTGAGTGGACCTCGGACATCAAAGTACAGAGCAGATAATTGCCAAACATCAGTAACATTTTTTTTATTTAACAAATCGTTTCTTTTAACGTTGCGCGTGCAACTAACTATACTCGTACGTATCCCTACAGAACCAATGGTCGAAACTAGTCTAAAGGGACAAGGGAAGTGAGGGAGGGAGAGGGAGAGGGAGAGGGAGGGAGAGAGAGATAGAAAGAGGGAGGGAGGGGGAGGGAGAGAGAAAGAGGGAGGGGGAGGGAGGGAGGAAGAGAGAGAGAGAGAGGGGGAGGGAGGGAGGAAGAGAGAGGGAGAGAAATAGAAAGAGAGAGACTATAATACCCACATCAATATAAATAACATAGAGATAAGAGAATCAGATGTATTTCAACTTCTTCATAAACTACCGAAACACGCGTGTAAAGGCCCAGATGAGATTTCTCCCTTACTGTTTAAGTCTTGTGCTCGGGCACTCGCTGCTCCTCTGACCCTTATTTTTCAACGATCTATTGATTCTGGGATTTTTCCTGATCGCTGGAAGACATCCTACATAACACCAATATTTAAATCAGGTGATAAATGCAATATAAAAAATTATCGACCAGTCAGTATATCATCAATAATACCAAAGTTATTTGAAAATCTAGTGTCACGCCAGCTCTATCCTATTCTTTCTAAAATAATAGTCGATATTCAACATGGCTTCATGAAACGTAAATCTACTACTACAAACCTTATTTCTTTTTCCGAGTATGTTTCATGTGCCATTGAAGAAGGCTACCAAGTAGACTGTGTGTATACTGATTTCTCAAAGTGTTTCGACAAAATATGTCATAATCTATTACTATCTAAACTGAAAGCTATAGGTATAAATGGTTGTTTATTAAACTGGCTGGAAAGTTTTCATGTAAATCGTAAACAAATCGTGAAACTTAACGCTGATGGTTGTCCCCCTGTTGTTAGCCAGTCTACCAGTTCGAATCCCAGTACTGATAAAAACTCGAGTAGTTCATCTGCACACGTATACTCAGATGTAATAGATGTGACTTCTGGCTGCATACAGGGTGGACATCTATCAGGCGTTCTGTTTCTATGTTTTGTGAACGATATTGTAAATGTTTTGTCACCTAATACTAAAGGATGGCTCTTCGCTGACGACTTCAAGATCGCAGTGAGGGTTGGAGGTCCAGCGGATGTCCTTCACTTACAGGAAGTACTTCATGCTCTGCATCGCTGGTGTATTGATAACCTGATGGTTCTAAATGCCGACAAGTGTAAGGTGATGAGTTATTACACCAAAAAAAATCCAGTTTTATTTCAATACTCTATTAATAATGTGACACTAGAACGAGTTGACTCTATCAAAGACTTGGGAGTGACAATGGAGCATAACTTAAAATTCAACATCCATTACTCTAATATAATTAACAAAGCGTATAGGATGCTGGGGTTCCTCTACAGACAAACTCAAGATTTTAAAAATACTAATGTACTTAAGATCCTGTACTATTCTTATGTGAGATCCCATCTTGAGTACTATTCTGTAGTTTGGTCGCCCCAGTATCAAGTTCACATAAATTCTCTTGAATCCATACAGAGAAAATTCTTACGTCTACTCGCCAGTAAAGAAAATAAACAAATTTTGGAGCATGACTATAAACCTATCATGTCCTCTCACAACATTGTCAGTCTTCAAGATAGGAGAAATAAGCAAGATTTAACTTTTCTTGGTAAACTTTTGCATAATTCTATTGATTCTCCTGAGCTCCTTGCAAAACTAAATCTTAGAGTCAACTGTAAAAATACACGCTCTCACCTTATTTTTAAACTAAAATCAAACCGTTGTAATATAGGAGAATTTTCACCTATGCAAAGGCTACAAACTATAGGCAATAGAGCCAGCGATGTAGGAATTGATATTTTCAATATAACTCCTGTTGAAATAGATAGGTTTATTTATAGTTAAGTAATAATTTAGTTTTTAGTTTAAGTAGGTTCGCGTGTTGTAAAAATGGATTCGTATTCCGTAAATTAGAAAAAAAAAAAAAAAAAAAAAAAAAAAAAAAAAAAAAGAGAGAGAGAGGGAGATAACGAGACAAAGTGAGAGAGAGAGAGCAAGAGCAAAGAAAGAGAGAGAGAGAGAAAGGTAGAGGAAAGGGAAAACAGAACTTCGTAAAATATCTCTCTTTCGCGTTTTGAACCGTAATCAAGCCCAAACCGAACCTCAGTGACAGAGCGCGTTGTATTCAGCGTGACATCGACACACTGTCTAAAAAATAATCATTATATCAGAACCAAATTCGACTTTCCCAAATATTTTCATGAAACCAATACTCACAGCGCTCTCTAACGGAATCAGGCGGAACTACCAAACATGTTTCATGGAAATGAAGAACACTCTGGTGTAGAACCAGTTTCCAGCAGAGCTGTTCTCTGCGCAGGTGCGCTAAGAGGCACCACTCATTATTAAATAGTCACCGTGGCAGAGTGAGTTAGCGCGCTAGGCATTGCACGCACGGTGTCCTGGATTCGATCCCCAGCGGGATAGGATTTTTTCTGCTCTGTACTTGGGTGTTCGGGGTCCACTCATACCTCGTGAGGAAAAATAATGAGTAGCTGCTTTAATGTTAGCAGCGACCAGTGGCGGAATTATAGGCAAAATTAAGTTATTGGGATTTTAAAGATACGGAAACGTCATATAATTCTGCGCTACCCACTAAAAAAAATGTGATATAATAACACAAAGAAACACATTCATTATTAAAAATATTTCACTATTCATTTCTATGTTTGCGATGAGGCTATAACCTGGACATTCGATAGTATTTATAGTAGTCGCACTAAGTACATACTACAGTGGAACCTGGATATAAGAGAAACCTGGATGTAAGAGAAATCTGGATATAAGAGAAACTTAGATATCATCTGACCGATAGGTATTTTAAAACAAGATTTTCCGTCACTAAGGCTGGCTACAGCTCCGTTACGCCACAGAAAGAACATACAGCTACAAAGCCCGGCTTAGATATGAACTCTACAGTTTTTGTTAAGGTTAAAATCCAAGCAATAGTGTTTACTAAGGTCAATATTAATAGACAAAATAGACAAATTAAGTCATTGTCTAGCATCAGTTTTCCCCATCTCACATAGTACGCAATCCAAGACTTGGTCCCACAGAGGTTTATAAAAACATCTTTTAATTTTGCACTTAGATTAAAAAATCTTGTTTCATAATTCACTTCTAAATATTTAGTATTTGTTAATACAAGTCACAATCACTTAACAGCTGATATAAATGCGCTGTGATTGGTTGAATTTCCCACCAGAGGGCGTGTTAAGGTAGAGTGTAGGAATAGTTAATCTAATCCTGTTTCATAATTCGGGCCTAAGTGGATGGTGATTGGCAAATATTCACAGTATCTATTATTACCAATATTCATGCTACTACAGCACACATCAGATAGCATAACATGGCTGTACTGATGTGGCTAGTAGGATGACAGGCAAATTCTAATAGTATTACAATCAGTAGTACTATCAGTATTAGAATCAGTAGTACTATTTCTTGTGGTGCCTCGGTTAGAATACAGACAGATAATACTATTCCTAATAATCTTTTTCTGCTTTTATTACTACACGTATTATTTTATTTTATTTCTAAATATTTTTTTTTATGTAACTACCAACACATTTTTTTTTGATTTTTTACCAACTTTCAAATATCATCATGTCCCATTTTCACATTCAACACCCCGCACTTTTCTACTTTTCTTTTAATTTACGGTTCCCATGGGGACTCAATATACAAAATAATGAAATACAAAAAAATTAACATTAAAATTATTAAAAATGTTAACAAGTTATTAATAGTGTTATATAATTCTAGAGTACTGGGGACTTTCATAATATTCACATATTATAGCTTATATTTTTGCTCTTAGTACTAGTCTGATGCCTGTGCTTGTGCCTGATGCAGAAGAAAAAAAAATAAATACAATTGCTAATAATAATTTTAGTGATCTTCGTCTATTATTATGAAGGACTTGTATTTTCATTTACAGTTTTTCTTGGTTTATGTGAGGAGTAAATTCATACTTTTTCCCCAAGTTTATGTGAGAAAGTATGAATTTACTCATCACATAAACTAAGAAAAACTGTAAATGAAAATACAAGTATCTCCTTCATAATAATAGACCAAGATCACTAAATACATTCAATTATACGTACTACCAACTTTAGTTTTGGTAGTAATAATGATAACAATAATGATGGACAGTAAAAATAGTAACACTGCTGATAATAATAGACAATTAATAGTAACACTGCTGTTAGTAATAGACAATAAATAGTAACACCGCTGATAATAATAGACAATAAATAGTAACACTGCTGATAATAATAGACAATAAATAGTAACACTGCTGATAATAATAGACAGTTAATAGTAACACTGCTATTTGTAATAGACAATAAATAGTAACACTGCTGATAATAATAGACAATCAATAGTAACACTGCTGATAATAATAGACAGTTAATAGTAACTCTGATATTAGTAATAATAATAATAACACATCTATCTTAAGAGGATGTGAAAACATGACAATAATAATAATAATAATAATGGACAGTAAAACTAGTAGCACTGCTGATAGTAATAGACAGTTAATAGTAACACTGCTATTAGTAATAATTAATAATAATAACCCATCTATCTTAAGAGGATGTGAAAACATGACAATAATAATAATAATAATGGACAGTAACTAGTAGCACTGCTCGTTGTGACTCGAGTGGAATAAGGTAAGATAGGTACCTCAGATAATTACGTTCTATTTTCGTTTGACCTTCAAAGTGAAGAGAAGTCAAACACAGAGAACCGGTTATCCTGTTCGGTCCCGGGGGACGTAATGGGTTAGTGGATGTCGGACGGACTAGTCAACGGTCAAGGCACTGAAGAGCGTGGAACAATTGAATTGAATTCAATTCAATTTAAAAAAAACCCCTAAAAGTACAAAAGATATTGTACTTCAAGGGGATTGTAATGAAAAAACTGTAGAATGAAATTAAATCAACTTATTATTATTAATACTTTTATTTATTTGTACAATAATGATATTACAAACAATACATCTCCTATAAGCTAAGTCCAACTTCTGAGGAGTTTCTCACATCTCACACATTGGGACATTCACAAGGATTGGAAGGATCAACCCACTCTGACTGATAAGTAAATTTCCAAGGAAGATTTAAGGGTGTTTTTTTATATGTATATTTTATCCACCATTTGCTGGGAACTCACAAAAACAGCTACTAAAATTAACCTTACCCAGCCTGAGTGGGGCCGGGAATAGCCAGAATCACAAGGGTTCGAATTCGATTGGTCTATTTTAAGTCAATCGTGAGTATACAAAAGTCGAGTATAGCATTATAATCGAACATCGATATTTTTGATCTGATAAATGCTGAGTAAATGATTGATCGATGTTCTTCACAGATATTTCAGCCAGTTTGAAAACAGACAATATCAAAATTGATAGCTGCTGATTTTAGCCAATTTTCACCAATTTTCACAAGTGAAATAATTTGTATTACACAAATCCAAATCAAACAAAATTCATAGTATTTAAAAAAACACTATCATAAAATATATTAAACATAATATTAGATCAAGTTTTATTGGCACAGAATATAAATTGACATTCATAAAACAAAACTTGATCAAGGGCGGTGCTAATGCCAACACTACACAGTTCACCACACACAGGATATGAAAGGAGCCCAGAAAACTGCTTCTGAGCGTCCAGGGGGGTTAGTACCCCCATCCATCCTTCCACCAGCATGGCACAACCATCATGGACACGGAACGTACAGTAAGTACAGATACGTATCATAAGTTGAGTGAAAACTATGCCGAATTTTGTGAATTCAATTCCAATTTCATACTACTTTATTTAATATTCTTACAAATAGTATAAGAACAGTATAACAGAACAGTGCAGCAGTGGCGAAATATAAGTAGATATACAAAGTTTATGTGTAACTATACATATATTTATGTATGTACATTGTACAACTACAAACATAAGTATGTAATTACAATTGTATACGAAGTAAGTGCCAGATAGCATCAAATCGTGAGAACCGCATGGATACCATGATTCATACTTAAGAGTGACTCAAGGCTGAGGATTGAACGGACGACCATGGACTCCCAGTGCAGAGGTTCAGGGTTCGAGGCCACCTCACGGTGTCGAAATAGAAACAGGAGAGTTCTTTGACACACATTCATACAATTTCTCACTTTTATATTAATACTGATTATGCTGATACAACATAGCACTGGTAGTCAAATGGTAGTCGCGCTAGGCTTGTAATTCAGGTAGCGTGGGGATCCGTTGGTTCGAATCCCACCCAGTGCATGAATTTTTCTTCATTAATTTGAGTATATGACCACATAATAATAAGACTCTGAGGGTTAGGTGGTAGAAAATGCTTTGAGCATTACCGTCTCCTGGTGGTTACTTTCCACTAAAGTGTGTTGTTGTTATTATTAGTAGTAGTAGTACACAATATGTTGTATGACATAATCCCATAGAAGGGTAAAAAAATATAATATATAATTTCAAATCAACAAGATGATAGCATTTATAAGTAAAAAATTTCCTTCATCTGGACAGCATCTGGTAGTGAGCCCAGTATGCTGGCCGCATTGCCCCTCTGTATGTCCAGAGGGGCAATGCGGCCCCTCTGGACATACTCTGCATTTGGTATTTTTTAATATAATGATTTTTTTTCATTCTTATTTTAATAATAAAATAAAAACTCGGGGACATTGAAATTGAATTACACGACCCCGACCACGTAAACTTTCGATGGCATTGATAGATTTATTTTTTCTCATTCAAAAATTGAAGAAGAAAAAATTCAATTTATTGGGGGAAAAAATACTTCTCTAAGAGACTACGAAAACTTCAAAAACAAGTACAACAAATTTGACAGAATTTTGGGCGACAAGCAGAAGATGGAGAGGAAAGAGAAGGATAGAAAGAAGGAGGGGAGAGAGAAAGGTAGAGAGAGGGAGGGGAGAGAGAGAAGAATAGAGAAGGAGAGAGAGGGAGGGGAGAGAGAGGAAGAGATAGAGAAGGTAGAGAGAGGGAGGGGAGAGAGAGGAAGAGATAGAGAAGGTAGAGAGAGGGAGGGGAGAAGAGAAGAGATAAGAAGGTAGAAGGGAGAGAGAAGAGAAGGAAAGAAGAGAAGGAAGAGAGGGAGGAGAGAGGAAGAGATATAGAAGGTAGAGAGAGGGAGGGAAGAGAGAGGAAGAGATAGAGAAGGTAGAGAGAGGGAGGGGAGAGAGAGGAAGAGATAGAGAAGGTAGAGAGAGGGAGGGGAGAGAGAGGAAGAGATAGAGAAGGTAGAGAGAGGGAGGGGAGAGAGAGGAAGAGATAGAGAAGGTAGAGAGAGGGAGGGAGAGAGAGAGGAAGAGATTAGAGAAGGTAGAGAGAGGGAGGAGAAGAGAGAGGAAGAGATAGAGAAGGTAGAGAGAGGGAGGGGAGAGAGAGGAAGAGATAGAGAAGGTAGAGAGAGGGAGGAGAAGAGAGAGGAAGAGATAGAGAAGGTAGAGAGAGGGAGGGAGAGAGAGGAAGAGATAGAGAAGGTAGAGAGAGGGAGGGGAGAGAGAGGAAGAGATAGAGAAGGTAGAGAGAGGGAGAGGGAAGAGAGGAAGAGATAGAGAAGGTAGAGAGAGGGAGGGGAGAGAGAGGAAGAGATAGAGAAGGTAGAGAGAGGGGAGGGGAGAGAGAGGAAAGATAGAGAAGGTAGAGAGAGGGAGGGGAGAGAGAGAGTAGGAGGTAGAGAGAGGGAGGGGAGGAGAGAGGAAGGAGAAGAGAGAGGAAGAGAGAGGGAGGGGAAGAGAGAAGGGGAGAGAGAGGGAGGGGAGAGAGAGGAGAGGGGAGAGGAGAGAGAGGGAAGAGAAAGAGAGAGAGAGGAGGAGAGAAGGGAGGGGAGAGAGGGGGGGAAGAGTGAGAGGAGAGAGGGAAGAGAAGAGAGAGGAGAGGAGGAGAGGGAGGGGAGAGAGAGGGAGGGGAGAGAGAGGGAGGGGAGAGAGAGAGAGAGATGGATTTAGGAGGGGAGAAAAAGAAGAAAATTCTTCATTGAAAAAGTTTGAAGACGAAATTTCACGTGAGCCGTTGTGACACAAAAGTTTCGCGAGCAACTTTTTCTTCTCCGTTGATTTCTTCGAATTTTAGCAAGAAAAAAAAATATTAGCTTGTCGCGCGCCGGAGACATAAGCAATTAATTTCAGCAGAATATTTCAGCACGAAAGGACAGGGCCGACGCTTTGTGAGTCCCAGGGGGGGGGGGGGGGGGGGAGGGGTTTAGAAAGCCGACAAAAGCGCTGATGGAATATCGAAATATCAGAAAAGAAAGATAGGGTATTTCAAGAAAAAAAATTGGGTGTTTTTTCAAAAATATCTCATTATAGCCGTATGATTTCCACTTTCTCTATGAGTATCTGACCGCACTTAGAAGCCAAAAATATCATCAATTCACGTGCGGTGCAAAAAATTTTTTCCTTTCTAATATGCCTTTAAAAGGTATAGAAAATATTGTTTGTTTTCGGAGGGTTTTTTTTGTTGATTTTATAAGAAAAAAAACTGTATGAATTTTTATTTGTCATGAGGTCATGACACTTATGACTAAAAATAATGCAAATTTAGGTAAATTTAGCCACTTCTTTGCACATGGGGGGCGTCGGACTCCCTTGTGTCGGTGCCTGCAAACCGATTAACACTCACCCCAGGGGGTTGCAAACTAATTACAAACCCCGGGGGATAACTCGAGAACCTGTGCCGGTGACGAGGTGGTTCGTGACAGCCAATCAGTGAGCTGAGCGTAAGCTAAGCCCATGCTGATAGCTGTGATATCAAGGGAATCAATTTTCCCGAAACAGGTAAAGTTAGTAGAATTTTCTACAGCTCTAAAGGTACGAAGAGATTTTTTTTCTCCACTGTCTTGTAAGTTTACAGTCTGAAGTTATAAGGTTACGAGGGAATTTTTTTTCTCCAATTGTCTTGTAAGTTTTACAGTCTGAAGTTATAAAGTTATGAAGAGATTTTTTTTCTCCAATGTCTTGTAAGTTTTACAGTCTGAAGTTAATAGGATTTAACAGCTCTAGATTTTTACAGTTAAAAAAAAATGTGTTATAAGTTTTACAATTTAAAATTGATAATAATAGTATCGCCTTATTTATACTGCCCGATTAGGACTATACAGTCTCATTTTTCCAGCAGTGAGCACCCAAGACATTTTTATAATGTCCTGTGGTAAAAATCCCAAATGGGAGGATAACTTGTCATGTTCCGGCTAGGTTTCAAACCCACGACCTCAGGAATCTTTGGACCTTTACCACTTTTATTTTTTATTATATATATTGTTTCCATTTTTTTTATTGTTAAAATAATTATTTGTATGTACGTAATGTCCATTTATAATAAAGCGTTGTATAATAATAATAATACCACTGAAACGAGTACACATTATACATAACGAGAACAAGTTATGATATATTGATAAAGTCAACTGTTATACAGAAGAACCTGGAAATAAGAGAACGAACCGATTTTCATTTCTAATACCCAGGTTTCTCTTTTAAAGACTGTATTTTCCCTTAGAGAGAGCCGAGAGAAGTAAATTGGACCTGGAAATTGTTCTCTTAACTTCAGGTTCGACTAAAATAAAACCCGATTCTAATATTTAAAAAAAAAAAAAATTGGTGTAAAAGCAAGAAAAAGCCTGGAAGGACTTTCCCACCGAGAGAAAATGCATGAGTAACAAATGAAGACACGACAGGACGACACTATGGGGATGTGTGCGCCTGAAATTTTCTATACTATGCAATATGTTGTACACTCCGGAGCACTCTGTTTCGCCCACGGAAGTAGCATTTGAAAGCAAAGAACTGAGAATAAATTTATGAACAGAACGATACAGAAATTTAAATCATCATCATAGGGTGCGTCATCGTGAACGACGGTAGCCAGACGGTGGAGGAATGACTCAGCACTTCTACCACTGTCTTTACAAAATAATAATAATAAGGAAGGAATTTATTCAATTTCATATTACAGTTTTTTTCATTAAAATCCCCTTGAAATACAATATCTGTTGTACAAGGAGGCTAATAATTGACAAGGGCCCCCAGAACCAAGCCAATGCTGGCCTAACTCCCTGTTTATAGTTCCCCATCCAAACTGCTGGTCTACTCTCTGTTTATAGTCCCCCATCCAGACTGCTGGCCTACTATCTGTTTATAGTCCCCCAGCCAGACTGATCCCCCAGCCAGACTCGATGGGAATAGACCCCAGCTTTTTTTTTTGATGAGATTAAACAAAGTTCGGAAAAATACATATTATGAACAGAGAGAATGGTACAGATTTTAAGTATGTTAGACCATTTTTTTTGTAGTTGAATTAATTATTTAAAAAAATAAATATATTCATAGCAAAGTACTAGAAAATGAATTATAATAATAATAACACTTCTTAGTGGAAGGTAGCCACCAGGCGAGTCAATGCTCGAAGCATTTCTACCACCTAGTACTCAGAGTCTTATTATTACGTGGTCACAAACTCAAATTAATGAGGAAAAATTCATGCACTGGGTGGGATTCGAACCAACGCATCCCTACGCTACCCGATTACCAGACCAGCCCGTAAACCACTTGACCACCAGTGCACCACATTATAAAAAGAACCAGACCCCAGGCTGAGCATTGGCGCGGTGACAAGAAATAAGAATAATTTTTATCTAATTAATTTGAGTATAGGACCCACTTTAAACCGGTATTCGGCTGGTGGCCGCCTACACGGGAACCGGTTGCGAGCAGATTTGGACCACCTAAAACCAATTTGACCACCTAAACCACTTTCCTCGGCCTGGTCAGTGAGGCAAGCAGGTTCTGCTGATGGTTCTCCGCTTGGCCAATTTTTTTTGCGTCGTTTGTACAAACTCTCGGTAAATCAGTTTTTCGTTCATGAGCACCAAATTATAAAAACAAAGGACCAAATATAAGGACCAAATTATAAAACAAAAGAACACCTAAATATGCAAGTGCAAGTAAAACCCGTTTTTAATCCTGTTTTATAATCCCCCAGTTTTTCATTTGACATATTGATCGCGAAATTGTGATGAGCCGTTCTTGAGGGTACGTCGAGTAAGGACAAGAAATTGAATGGGTAACACGATAAATGAATGGGTGAGTAGAAGAACCAGGAATGTCAAAAATCGACATTTCAGGAAAGCAAAAATAAGATTTGTCTTATTTTTGCTTTCCTGATGCTAATTTTACATTCCTTGTTATTCGACAAGATTCTCACAACTAGGTACGAGGGGGGACCCAAAAGTAAACGGGAATTAGGTGTGGGGGGAATACGGAGGGGGGGGTCGGGTTCTCCAGTGATTCTTTTCCAAGCGGCTACTCTTAGAA
This sequence comes from Bactericera cockerelli, assembly GCA_024516035.1. Classification (NCBI taxonomy): domain Eukaryota; kingdom Metazoa; phylum Arthropoda; class Insecta; order Hemiptera; family Triozidae; genus Bactericera; species Bactericera cockerelli. The sequence goes on from CM044955.1 coordinate 9,503,796, forward strand.
GTAAGTGTGCAAAGTTCATTTGATGTAAGTGCATTCGTTCGTTCCGTGAGAATTTTTCTAGTGAAACGACTTTTTTCGTTACGGCGAAAACGTGAAATGGCTTCAAGAACGGACAAAAACATTGAACTAATCGACACTCTTGTCCGTGAAGACCTTGCAGAACCATCGATCAACTTTATGAAATGTCCCCGGGGTAGTCATGGAGTTCAATTCAGAGGATTTTAACTGAAGATTTGATCATGAAGGGGATTGCAGCCAAATTTGTTCCTCGCCTCCTCTCTGCGATCAAAAAAGGAGCGTTGAGACTTCAGGCCTGTCTGGAGCTGCAAATCAGTTTGATGAAGACCCCAGATTTTTTCTCAAGGTTATAACTGGCGATGAATCATGGTGCTAACGGCTATGACCCCGAAATTTTCTACAGCCACTCGTTGCTCGCCGCACTCAGCCATTCACGGTGCCATTTCACTTTTTCGCCGAAACGGAAAAAGTCGTTTTCACTAGAAAAATTCTCACGGACGAACGAATGCACTCAACACAAGAGACTTTGCCACACTTACTTGGGAGATAGCCCGCTTGGAAAAGAATCAATGGAGAACCCGATCCCCCCCTCCGTGTTCCCCCTACCACCACCTAATTCCCGTTACTTTTGGTCCCCCCTCGACTAATACCGGTAGCAAAAGTGGTCAGTGATTTTGTTACATTCCTTATTTTACATCAGATTTTTTTTCCGCTTCCCCCACTTTAAAATCGAAAAAAATTATACTTTTAATTGGTATTTCTCCCTTCATATTCACAAGATGATAGAAAAGAGAACATTCTTTCTTATTCTACGAAGAAAAAAAAATCGATTTTTTGACATTCCTGGTTCTTCTTTACTCCACCCCATTCAAATATTTACATTTGTGTGTGTACTTGTGTGCGATGGGCTTGTAAAGCAGCGGTGCAACCCGCTGGTTAGGTAAAATATATTGTGCGATTGTGCCCCCCCAGTTACAAGAGGGCTATTTCTGCGCATGTTATAATCGGCTCTTAGACGTAAGGAATAGATTAAATGG